>LOEQ01007099.1:43488-55307 GCA_001685075.1 Bramus lutescens | reverse complement strand
GAAATAGAAAACACTTTACTGAGTGAGATAACCCAGACCCAAAAAGAAGAATATAGTATATTCTCACTCATAAGTGGATTCTAGCCATAGACAAAGGACATTGAGCCTGTAATTCTTACTCTTTTCTTAATGAAAAGTGTTGTGTTCTTTTTGTTGATCTATAACCACCATCATTCACAATTATCCACACTACCCTGAAGACTGTTTTTGCGGAAATCATCCTCCTTCTCTCTGAAATAGAGCTATTGGTTATATATTGTGAACATAATATGCAATTTTTGCCTTTCAAAATAACTTGTCCAAGACATGAAATAAATTCAATAGGAATAAGTTCATTTTGATTTGAATTCATAGTTTATAAGACAAAAAAGGAGGACAATGGAGAGTTCGTTTTTTGCTCTCCAAATTTTGATGATAGAAAAGTAACAAAAAATGTGTTATTTATCTCAACCTCACAAACAGCTAGCAATTACTTTGAAATGGTTTATGACCAACATATCTTAAATTATTTTGTTTATTTCAAAAGTAACTAAAATAGATGTGATTTGGTATTTTTTAAAGTAGAGGGCACTTTATAAACTGAAGGGAAACAAACTCTGTTCCTATAATTTCTCACAACCCAACCTGGGACCCAACTTGTATCTTCACACTTCTATAATACAAAAACAAAAAAAAATTAAAAAAATAGGCTCTAAATGAATCCAATTCAAAATTTGGTCACAATTTGCCTTGAATCTAGTATATGTCTATTGTTCTCAATGCTACTTGCTCTTATTGACTGCTATGCTCAACCAATCTAATATAGAGCTCTGTTTTCTCTCCATATTTCGATGCTAATGATAATGTAAAGAATACTGAAACATCTATAGTCTGGACTCATTCTGCCATCCTTAAAACAAGGGTCAGAAAGATGGTCATAATGTAGGCATTTGCTCATCAATGCACTGTTTTAACCTGAGGAATTTAAGAAATGATCTTACCTGTAATGGCATTCGTCTTGAACAGGATATGCAAAAGTTATTTGTAAAGGAGCACAGCATATCTAAACCAAGCAAATAGAACCTATTATGATAGTTCTAAAACTCATTTTAAAAATAATCTTAGAATGTTTAAATCTCTGGGATTGGGCCAGTTTCCCAATAACCACCTAGGCATTTGCTGGGGTTGTTAGTTCTCAGGTAGACCTGCTGAGAAGTAGGTATCATGACAGATGTCGCAGCAGCAGTGCCTAGAAGGGTTGGGGATATGGAAATGTAAAGAGTAATTTTTTCAAAAATACCTAACAAAACTGAAGTATTCATTCTAAATAATTTTCTAGAATCATGTCTGATGTGGTGGGTATCATTGGGACTTGAATGGAGCTCCCTCTGACAGACAGTGATCTAAGATTGCTGATGGCTGAGCTAGCTGCTCGTTGCTGACTTCTTACACAGTTCTGCTCTTTCTGAGGAATTCATATCTCTAGCTGTTTCTACATATATCCAACTGTGGCCATTCAATGCCACTCTACCCTGTGCAGTCCTGTTAATTATATTCATTCATAATCTTTCAAATTTTTATTTTAGCTAGGCCTTCTTATGACATTAGATAAAATTTAAGCATTCCTTATGAACAGTTGGCACCAATTGTTAAATAATTTGAGATTCTATCCAAATGCTTAAGAAAAAACATTATTAATACATTTTAGTTCTTCAGCAATTTATCCTATGTTCTGTTGTATAAAATATTTTTCAATCATATGAAAAAAGGTACCATCTGCAATATTTAATACTAATTTTGATTTAATTTGCTAAAATGGTCCATGCTATCAAGACCATTCCATTAAAAAGAGGCTGCATATGGTAGGACATATTTAGAGTAGAATATTGACTTGGAGAACTAATATCAGATTGTGGGATATGCTTGTGGCATGGTCAATAATGTCCAAGAGAAAAAAATTTTGAATGCCGTTTTAGACAGACATATATTTATTCTATAATTATATTGTTAGAAGTTGGATATGTTTGGCTAGAACTTTGCTTTGAAAGATGGCAAGGAAGGATAATTGAGAGGTTTTGAAAAGAATAAAGGGAAAAGAAAAGTGTAATTATAATGTAAATCATTTTAGAAATAGAAAATTAAAACAAAGGTAACCTGGTGATGAAGATGATATAGAAAGGAATTAAAGGTCAAGACTTTCAGTCAGCATGAATTTGAGACAGATACTAAGAAATTAACTAAGAGAGTAGAATGGTATAAAGAATAGTTGAATAATAAAGAAATTAATTTCACAGGTGTTCCAAGATATGTGGAGAGCATACTGATAATAAGAGCACTTGGCAGCCTGAGCCAGGAGGATTTTCACAACTACAAGTTCAGCCTGGTTTATGCAATATTAGACCAGAGAGGGCTACATTGCAAAAATCTACTAAGCAGTAAAGCAAGATAGAGAGTCTTATGTAGAGTACAGAAAATAGTCATCAAGACACCATTGTCCATGTTTTTTATTATCCTCTATCAGTCATAGGACACTTCTACATTCTCTGTTCATTCATATGACACCTTAAATGACACTTATATTTATGAAGTGCTACACCAGGGTCTTGTAATCTAGTTCTCATTGGCAAGGGAGAGTGGTCTCAAGCTCATGCAACCATATTTTCCAAGCCCCTCATATGCTAGAAAAAAAAAAAGAACAGCCATAAATTCCCTCACCAGGCTCTGAATTCTATAGAAAATATCATTCTCAAGGGAATTTACAAATACATTAGCTCATAAGAGAATTACTTTTTAGAGCAGCGCAATCATTGGGTCATATCTTATGGATAGTCCTACTTTATTCTACAGCCCCAGAGTTCATGAGAAATGATTTGAGAACAGATTCGCAACTGGTTAAACCAGGATTCCTCTAACGCCATAGCAAAAACCTACTCCACTATTAATGACACTTTCAGATGTTGTTGAAATATATGATGTGAACGACAAACCCTATAATTCTTTCTGATATGATCTTACCAATTACTAACTTTACCTCATCTTTCAAAGTAGTTTAACATATTTGCCTTGTATAAGAACCAAATTTGCAAGAAGTTTAATATTCTGTTCCCAATCTTGGTGAGCATTTTGTTAAACCTTGCCAATGACATTCTCTCATCTCTGTGATCTTAGTTCATAAAGGAAAACCCAGGATAGAATGCTTTATCAGCTAATCCTCACATTTTACTTCCACACCCAAGGGAGACATTCTCATTTTAGCTGACAGCTGTAAATTTTTATAATCACCCAGTGATATCGAAGGCTTGCAGTTTTCTGGCCACTTTGTCAGCTGTATTGACATTTGATAGCCAGGCTATACCTAGAAGGACTTTTCAGGGAGAATGCTATTCCCTTCACCCCATTGACACGAAGCATTACTCTGGTAGGAAACTCATTTTCTACAAAGAAGTAGACAGAGACCTGTCAAGAATGGTTGCATTGCAATCAGTTAGACTTGTCAACAACATTATACTATGATGCACTCACTACAAACAACACTCATGATTTTCCTGGGAGAGTTGTGTTAAATAGTTTCCATATGAAACAAGGACACTTCAAATAACTTTTCATAATTGTGAATACCAAATCTGCTTTCTCCTTGCATCCCATAATTATATACCCTCTGTGACACTGTAGTAGAAAGTGACAGCCCCAGAAGCCATCTTTCCAGTTTCTTCTAGTAGACATTATCAATCATATTGTAGGTCATATTTATTTAGGTGCCAGGGGTCTGATCAGAGCAATTACCTCTTCAATAACTGAAACACCAAGTAACTATATCCTGACTTAAATAGTCTGCTGTGTAGGCAGGACACACAGAGTGACTACACCTTAAGCCAAGCATCCTGTAAGCAGCAACTCCCTGGGTCAAACCTCCTGTCATAACCTTGAAGGAGTAAGAATAGGCTTGACCTTTAGTCAAAGTGGAACAAATCCATATCCATGGGGCAGGACATTCAGAAAATTAACTTTTTAAATTGATTGTTTCTTTTATTTTTACTTACTGGCCACCGTTTCCCCTCCCACATCACAACCCATTTCCTTCTTCCATCCCCCATCTTTGTCACCCATCCACTCCTCTTATCTCCATTCAGAAAGGGGAAGTCCTCCCAGGAGCTTGCACAAAGCATAACATATCAGGTTGAGGCAAGACTAAGCTCCTCCCTCTACATCAAGGATGGGCTAGACAACACAGAAAAGCAGGTTCCCAAAAACCAGCTCAATGCAGAGGGCCTAAGTTGTTCCCATGTAGGCTCCCTAGCAGTCGGTTCAGAGTCAGTGAGCCTCCAAGAGCTAAAATCAGATGCCTTTTTGGGTTTCCCCTTTATTACCTTGACCTACCCTGACTCTTACAATCACACCTCTCTCCTGTCGGGGGCCAGCCTCCACCAAAATGCCTTTCTTCCAGAGCGGAGGCCTAGGAATTTAGAAATATAGTGAAGAATACAAAGACGCGAATGAAAATAATAAAATGCAGAAACACATAGGATAGTATCGGGAGGGAATTTCAGTGAGCACTGAAAATTCGTCCGTGTTTAATACAATGTTAATATTTCCACTGATTTCACAAGGCAGGAGTAGGACAAAAGGACTGAATTAACATACAAACTGAAAGTCTTGGAGTCCATTCATCTCGCATGCCCTTGACTCATGCCCTAGACCAAACACTGTGTGGGCAAACCACTCCCTGGGTGGAATCGCAATTTCCATAAAGGGAACTAGAACTTAGTTGGATCCTTAGGCTTTTGTTTTAGATAGAAACCAACTAGTTCCCTATTTCAGGAGCAAGAGGTCTGGCAACTAGCCACGCCTGTTTACAATAGCCTTGAGAGAACAGAACTCAACTCGCTCAAATTAGGTGGGACCTTTGTTTGAGTTATAAGCACAATTATCTCTAATGAACTAAAAACAAGTCCCAAACTCTCTGACCTTTGTACATCTCTGCATCTGCTTCCATCAATTACTGGATGAAGGCTCTCTGATGGCAGTTAAGGTAGTTACCAGTCTGATTACTGGAGCTGGGCAGTTCAGGCACCCTCTCCACTGTTGCAGAGTCTTAACTGGTTTCATCCTTGTAGATTCCTAAAACTTTTCCTGGCACCAGGTTTCTCCCCCACTGCACCTCTATCAAAACATCTCCTTCATTATTTCTTCAAACCACCTAACACCATTGCTCATGCTCCCACCTCCCTCCCTCCCTTCTCCCACCCCATGCTTACCCAGATCTCTTCTATTTCCCCTTCCCATGGGAAGACTGCCTAGCATCCATCTGTGGGTTCTTCTTGTTAACTAGACACTCTACTTCTGTGGATTGCAGCCTGGCTGTTCTTAGATTAAGAGGAGTATACATACATATCATTTCCTTAAATATTAAATAACTCAAAATATATATTGTAATTTCTTTTTTCACATATTAGTCTACCTACCTAATAAAGTTTTGCTTAAATGCGAAATTATGTCACTTACAAAGTTAAATTTCTTAACTTATTTACATGAAATATGATTTCTAGCACTATATTTTAAATGTTTTAAAAGAGCCTGCAATTTTCTATTTTTAAATTTTATTCAAAAGGTTATGAAAATTTACATTTAATTTGAAGCAATGGATAATTTTAATTTTATTTTTGAATCTGTGAGATGTATGTTGTAAAATACAGCTCAAGAGAGACGATAGGTCCCATGGCAGGTGAGGAAAGCAGGCGGGATACAAGAGTACGCCATGCAGGATGGAGATAGAGACAGAGACCCACATTGGAGCACTGGACTGAGATCTCAAGGTCCAAATGAGGAGCAGAAGGANCTGAATGTGGCTGACAATGAGGGCTGACTGAGAAGCCAAGGACAATGGCACTGGGTTTCGATTCTACTGCCTGTACTGACTGCGTGGGAGCCTAGTGTGTTTGGATGCTCACCTTCCTATACCTGGATGGAGGGTGAGGACCTTGGACTTCCCACAGGGCAGGGAACCCTGACTGCTCTTTGGACTAGAAAGGGAGGGGGGAGGGAGAGGGAAATGGGAGGAGGTGGGAAATTTTAATAAAAAAAGCAATAAAAGAAAAAAAGTACTGAGAAAATTATTCCTAAAGGTATTCTGATCTGATACACTCATAGAACAGTGCATTACTGAGTCATCACCACAGAGACGTGCCCCAGTAGCAAATGGGAACAGTTGCAGAGACCTACAATCAGCTATTAAGTGGAGAGACAGTGGAAATGGGAGGTCCCCATCAGCTGCCTCCCCTCAGAGCTCATAGCGTATATATATTTAGCTATTACCTTGGTATTTTTGTGGCACTCTTGATTGTGAGAATATCTTTTAGCTGATCTTGGGACTCTTTTTTCTCCTGTAGGTTTGCCTATCCAACTTCAATATGATAGTTTTACTTAATCTCATGATATTTTATTTAGTCCTATTTGGTTGTTGTCTGCTAGAAGCCTGTTCTTTTTAATGAGAGAGAATACGGAGAGCATCTGGAGTGGGAAGGAGATGGAGAGAAACTGGGAAGAGAAGAGGGAGAGGAAACTGTTATCAAAATATATTGTATGATAGAATCTATTTCCAATAAAGATAATGGGAATGGAGGAAAAACAAGAAACAAAATATTTTGTATATAAGGCTATAACTTCATAAGTTGCTTCTGAAGAGACTGTGCATCTAGGTTCCAAGTAGGAGTCTAGTTGAATATATTTATATCTAATATGTGAGGCTTAAATTTGTTAGCTGTAATTATGAAAGTAAGATTTTAATATTATTCTTACTACAGTATAACAACTATGGCCCTTTTCAGTCTGAAAAATATAAAATTAAGTATTTTAAATGCTAGAGTCCCTGAGGCCATATTCTATCTTTAGCCTATGAGCATCTATGAGTGCACTTTACCTGCAGTATAAGGTAAAGGATTGCTTTTTGGAAATGATCCCAAGTTTTCCATATACTGTTTTTATGCAAGCCATGTAAAATCTGTGTTAAGTAAGATTCTGGATACTGTGCCCTACAAATACACTCACCCTGTGAGAAAACTGCCTACTCATTTTCCTGTGTAGAAGTTCATATAACATGACAAAAGAACACAGCAAGAAGACCACAGCTTACTAAAGCAGAGGGGGGAGCTTTATAGTTTATCAAGAATGATTATAGATCATTCATTTGGAAATTAAATACTGTGAAAGAAAAAAAATGAGAGTTCATGATCAAATTTATTTTTGTGGAATTATAAAAATACTGTTAATAAGATAAACACATTTTAGTAAAATAAAAGTTTTACAAAGATCAAGCAAAATAACCAAGAAAAAAATTACAGAAACCCACAAACTACTCTCTATTCCTATCATTACCCACAGATACTTTTTCAATCTCCCTCTTCCTTTCATAATCATCTTGACTTGCTAGTTGTTAGTCTTATAAAAGCCAAAACTGCCCATTCATATCCTAGGCCTCTGACTGAATTCTGCTGCTGATGGTTAAAAAAATGTTGGCATTGTGGTAAGAAGAAGCCAATCTTAAAATAATGGCCATGTAAGATCATATGTGTTTGCTCTCTATCAATGGGAAAAAGGGACAACCACCAAGGAAAGGGCATACCAATTAATACTATAGAGAGGACCTATTACGAGTTTCTGGGAACGTACAAACTGGGAAGAGAAAAAAAAACAGAAATGAAAAACAGGGATTGAGTGACGCTAAAGATATAGACAGAACCAAGAGTGAGCATTAGAAAATCTATGGCATAGTTTTTGTCCATAGGCTAAATGTGAGCACCCTGACCAGGCATCTAGACTGAAAATAGAACTAATTACAATAAAGGTTCTATTAAGACGAGGTTGACCTGTCCTTGGATTAAAAGATTTGTTACAGAAGAATGTCAGAATAAGAGAGGAACTCTGCCTGAAAGCAAAACAGATTCGAGAGTACTGGAGTTCTAAAGTCAGTAGACTAGAAGCTTAACAATGCCCACTTTTTCCAAAACTCTGTATTTCTTTTATAGAGGGAAGAAGAAACATAGTATCTCAGAGACAGATAATCAGCCAGTTAGTGGAATGCACCTATTATGTATTTCTCTTTTTATTTCTGATGACCATTTTTAGACTATTATGAACTCTTACTTGATAAACAATAAATATTGTTCAAATATCTTTAAAGTACAAATGAGTTTGCCCTTCACTGTACACATTTATAACTATATATACTTATGTGTATATATAGTTATGTTACACATTATTCACTTTGATGTTTATATGCTTCACTATACATTTTAGGCTAAACCATAAAATTATTATCTATGTATAACTGAATCCATATTTACAAATAAGGTAATGCAGACAAGTGTGTCCAGATGATTTGCTTAGGATACTTGATTGTCGATGGATAACAGGAATATAACTAAATATCTTTAATCATATTCCAATTTTCATTCTTTAGGACAAAAACAAAAGTAACTGTAGGCAATAAAAATATTAATGGGTTTGTGATGTATGTCTTCCTCCAGCACTTTTGCAAATGAAGATGTACTATGCTCTTACAACCACTGATTTTTAGCTCTAATGGAAAGAACATTGGATCTGAATTCAAATAGGATGGAACTTTGCCACTTCTCTGCATGCACCCACTCCATCAGAGCATACTCAGGTTGTCAGCTTAGGTTTGTTCATCTTTAAAGTAGAATGAAGTGGATTATCTCCCAAGAAATAGAGAGATCATGATATTTGTAGCAGATAATAAATACATATTTCTGAACTGAGTAGAAAAAAAAGATAAATGCAAATAGGATGCCTTCTCTCAAGCAATACTATATTGATGGATCACTTATGCTAAAAGAAATTGATTGATTTGAAATACATGAAGAAGAAAACACAAAAATGATGTGGAATTAAATTTCTACTCTTTTAATGGCTTTGCTGTTTATTACTCTGCAGGTAACATTGAATATAAGAGCAGGTGTTTCTTTTATACAGGCAAATATAGTAGGAGTTAACTATATATCCTGTGTAGAGTGCAAAACTCTAAAATATACCATGCTAAGCAGATTTAAAGTAGTATTTAAAGAAGGGCAGCAGGAATTACTCAGTGCTCTGGAAACTCAAAACCACATAGAAAATCTTCAAGATTGCAATGTGGAAATGCGATGAAAACCTCATCGAGAACCAAGAAAATTTATCAAAGGGCATATATTTAATGTTTCATTGTCTTAATTTATTTCACCTGCAAAATTATACTCCTCACCTTTGTTATTGGATTTTTAGACTGATATTGCTTAAAAATGTTCCTTTGGAAGCATGATTAATGATGATGATCTCAGGGCAGAGTCATAAATAAAGGAGAAAATAAAAACAAAACTATTTGGCAGCAAGAATTATGAAAATAAATCAAAGATCTCCCAGGCATGTGGTATAAGTTATAAACAATATTTTGATTTATGTTAATTATGGGTAATTTTGCCTTTATGATTATAATACAACACATAAATGCCTTGGCTTCTCTCCAATATCTTTCTCTTGTACATGTGCCCAGTGCACCATTAACACATCATTATATACCGGATTGACTTATTTTGTGATCATTCATTTTCTTTATCTTATGAAAAATTAATGCCATATTGGAGTATCTCTGTGTTCATCTACAACAATATTCAATGGTTGTGGAATTGAGGTTAAAATATATACACATATTCAACAACATATATGACACTCATAAGTTAAAATTTTATTGGATAATTATGATACTGCAACAGTAAAATAACAGACTGTATAGAATCATAAATAGAAACATGCTATCAGGATTTGACCTGTGCTCTTTAACTACATGAAACGCTATTGGCAGAAACTGCCCATTTGCTTCCGGGCTACACAGAACTGAAAAATCACACAAAACTGTATTAATTACAACACTGTTTGGCCTATTAGCTCAGGCTTCCTATTAACTGACTCTTACATCTTAAATTAACCAATTTCTATTAATCTGTGTATTGCCGAAAGGCTGTGGTTTACTGGGTAAGGTTCTGTTCTGGTGTCTTTCTTCTTTGGCAGCTACATGGCAGCTCCTTGACTCTGCCTACTTTCTATTTATCTCTGTTTAGTTTCGCTGGCTTTACTCTGCTAAGCCATTGGACATAACAGCTTCTTTATTAACCAATGGTAATAAAACATATTCACAGTGCAAATGAGGGTAATCCTACATCAAAATGCATGGTAGTATATCATAAAACTTACTGGCTTTGCTCCAATGAATTGAGAAATTTGAGTGGTTAGTCGAATTTATAATACTGATATTTCAACACAGGGACCAATTATCTCTCATGTTGCTATTGACAGTAAAAGATGAGGGGGGGGAAGCTCTCAAGAACTCAGTAATGTCTCAGAGAGAGAGTCCCAAGTAGAAAAAGGAAGCATGGAACTAGAAACCCAAAAGGGGTAAACATTTTTAAGAATAAAAGGAAAAAAAAGTGACCAAAGATATTTTTCCTTTCTTTTTGCTAGTAAACATTACTGGAACTTATTAATTAATGGTTGCCAAATTTCACTCAGGATTTTTGAGTCACTGTATGTAAAATACTACTTTTCCAACTTCTTTCTTACAAAATAATTGTAAGTTTAACTAAAGAAAAAAATTGGGAAATCTTAGGAAAATTTAGAAAATGTCCTGGTGACTTTTCGTTTTCTATTTTTTTGTTTATTCATGTGAATTTATGCTTAACCAATTGAGGATTTCACTTAGTTACCTTCCATATGAACTTTATATTACATGCTTTATAATTTAATAAAGTAAGTTTTTAATATTAGAAATATACACACATCTCTATTTCTTATATACACTGGAATATGTCAGTTCACACTCACTTGTCTAAATTTAATGGCTTTTTCAAATGCCTACATGCCTTCAACAAAACCAAATAGCAAAAATCACCTGAATGTATTTTTACGCAGCACACAGATACCCACAGACTCATAGCCTGACCTCCTTCTTTCAAGAGCACTCTTTATTTTTTCTGTCTGTCTGTCTGTCTGTCTGTCTGTCTGTCTGTCTGTCTCTTGCCTGCCTGTCCATATTCTGAAATGCTGTGCCTTTATGATTCTTTATAATTATCCTGTCAGCAATTCAATGATTCTGTCTTTTCTTTCTATAGGAATCCCCCTGCCATGAGGAGATAGGTTTGTCAGTTCGGTCATATATTTTAACATATTTTTTCAAACTAGATAATGAAATCATGTACAGCACAGACTATGTATATCCATCTTGGTATTATTGTTCATATGCTGAGTATGATAAAGAAACAAGAATGATGATGTAAAGAAGATCCACTAAGTGAGCATACACTTCCATACTGAAATGGTAAAATACCAGGATTAAAAGTGACTAAATTTTCACTTTTGTTGTATAGTTCAAGAAGAAGAATTCAAATTGTGAGGAGGCATGGCATCTGGCCCCAGGACAGGAAACTGAGAGATCCCATCTTTATCCACATTCAGAAAGTAAACTGTAAGTGGGGTGAGACTATAAACCCTAAAAGTGTTTTTGGTGGTTTGAACAGGAATGGACCCCATATGCTCACAGATTTGAACACTCAGTCACTAGGTAGTAGCAACATTAGGATGTGGGGCCTTGTTTGAGGAGGTGTGTCACTGGGGATGGGCTTTGAAGTTTCAAATTCTCAAGCCAGGCATAGTTTCTTCCTCTCTCTGCTTGATGTGGTTTCTGGGAATTGAACTCAGGACCTTTGGAAGAGCAGGCAATGCTTTTAACCACTGAGCCATAAATCAAACCAGACTCTGAACATGGCTGACAAGGAGAGCTGACTGAGAAGCCAAGG
>LOEQ01007099.1:5101-35441 GCA_001685075.1 Bramus lutescens | reverse complement strand
CAGCTAGGACCCTGGGCAGTGGAGGAGAGGGTGCCTGAACTGGCCTTGTCCTGTAGTCAGACTGATGACTATCTTGAATATAACCATAGAAACTTCGTCGGGCGACAGATGGAGATAGAGACAGAGACTCACATCAGAGCACTGGACTGAGCTCCCAAGGGCCAGTTGAAGAGCAGAAAGAGGGAGAATATGACCAAGGAAGTCAGGACCACGAGGGGTTGGTCCGCCCACTGAGACAATGTGCTTGAGCTAATGGGAGCTCACCAACTTCAGCTGGACTGGGACTGAACGAGCATGGGATCAAACTGGACCCTCTGAATGTGGCTGACAATTGGGGCAGATGGAGAAGCCAATGAAAATGGCACTGGGATTTGTCTCTACTGCATGTACTGGCTTTGGGGGAATCCTAGTCTATTTGGATGCTCACCTTCCTAAGCCTGGATGTAGGGGGGAGGGCCTTGGACTTCCCACAGGGCAGGGTACCCTGGAGGGGGAGGGAGAGTGGGAGGGAAGTGGGAGGAGGGGAGGAGGTGGAAATTTTGATTCCTAGTATTAATAAAGTAATAAAAAAAAACTGCAAAAAGGAAAGCAATCTTAAAATTCACATGGCACCACAAAGACCAAAGACGTTGAATAAAAGAGAAGTTACTGGTGGAGAAAATAAAAGGTTTGGGGATGCAAACAAACAAACAAACAAAAAAAAACAAAACAACTAAATCAAAACAACAACAAAAAAACAACAAAACTGTTACTCTGGCAAGATATCAAATTATACTGTAAATAACAAGAGAAAATACATATAATTAGTATTAATTTCGTAGAATTTAAATTAAGAGATGGGCATTGGTAGATTTCTTGACGTAATTAATCCTCCTACATTTTGAAGTAGAAAACAAATCTTCAGAGACCCATAACTACAGGTCAGTGAGAAAAAAAAGCCTTCGTGTAGGCGTGCAACTGCATGCTGCAACTGCAAATGCCACACTGCCAAAAATGCATTTTATCTGGGAGGACCAATTCTAAGGAATTGTAGTCAGGGAAATGATTACCTGTCTTCTTTTTCTTAGCATAACTGTCTATAAGATCTATATAAGTATATCATCTTTAAGATCGGTTCTTCCAGTTATTTATGGCATCTTGTATTAGTTTAAAATGTTCAACTTCTTTGGATGAGGCTGGATTATCTTCACAGACTCTTAAACATTTTATTCTGCTACAACTAGTTTTTAGCTTGTGGGATTATTTTTTAGATTATTATTTTACCTGTTATGTGCCTCTGTGAGTGTGTGTGTGTGTGTGGTGAAAGTTCCCGGCCTAACATACTGTATTCTTTTACTTTAATGAGAAGGAAAAATTGTAAGTAATATACTTTTTCTTTTTCTAAAGTAACCAAATCTATCATTATGTAAAAGACATACATCTGTTTTCTTCAAAAATGTTTTATTGAGTCAATTAACTTTTAAATCCTAGTTTTATTGTATTATATTATCAGTAATCATGATTGAAATATTTATTTCAGAATAAATTAGCGTGTTCCTACTAAGTATGTTTAAACTATTTGCATTTGTTCCATTGTGTTTGAACAATACATTTATATATTTGCTATGCTATGACTTAATGCTCATGCGACAACTGAAAGAAATGACTTTTTTTTTTCTTGGTATTTCTTTGTATTTTTATACAAGGAATTTATAATGTTTCCATGGAAAATGATTATCAAAAATAAATAACAGAGGCACTTCTGTCATTGCAACACTGGAGCCTTGTATTCATGTCAAACTCACGGCTTCAAAAAAAAAAAAAGAAAAANTGTCAAACTCACGGCTTCAAAAAAAAAAAAGAAAAAGAAAGAAAAATAAACAAGAATAGTAAGAACAGTTTGTAAATCTTTAAAAAAATCTTCATGACATTTCAAGAAGTCAAAATGTATTTCCTCTAGAACATGCAGAAATGATAGTTTCTACTAGTCAAGACAAATGAACTGCATCCTTAGTTGTGTATTAAGAAGTGTTTCTCTCAAATGTGAGGTGAAAACAATAAAGTTTTATATTTATGACATCTTTAAAATGCGTCTTGTATATTATTTAGTAACTATTCAGTATTGCTCTATAGAAACCCACTACAGACTTGTTAATGTAAAAAATACTTAAAATAATCATGGCTTTATATAACAAAGACGTAGAAGAGATCAAGGTAGATTTGTAGTTAAAGGACTTCAGCTAGAACTCTATTTCGCCTCCTCCAGTTTCATTGCTTGTTCATAGTTATTAATGTCATATAAAAAGTGTGTGTGTCTGTGTTTCATACGTATTTGCTTTGCATGTATTTGTTTGATTTCAAACTTTTAACTAGTATTTTTTATTAAAGGTCTCTTTGTGTTTTTGCTTATCCAAATGTATGTTGTATAGTTTATAAAAATTAGTGTATTCCTTAATGGATAAAACTTTCTATTTTTATGCAGTTGTAAATTTATGAGGAGTGACGAACAACTAGAATAGTCAGACTTTCCTCGGCTGAAGACACATCCAACTTATTTGTTCCTCATCTATACCTGATCTACAAAACCCTTGGTAATTTCACAGCTACTATTGTGTATTTTGATTGTTTCTCCCTCAACCCCTATTAGTAGAATTTTGAACTCACTCTGCATTTTTAAATTTGATTTTTATAGTAATCTTTGATTTTCTTTGGTTCTCCCACTGGGCTGTGAGGTTCTAAGAACGCATTTATTCATTACCTTATCTCCAGTGCTTGCAATATGTATGTTATATGAAAGGTAATTAAGATATTTGAAGATTTAAGAATGGAGGAGATGGCTCAAGGTGCCAAATAAGGTTGTGACCATTTATATCAGGAGCTTCTGTACTAAGGAAAGCTATGCGTCCTTATGTTACTCAGTTTCCTTATTCTTCTCTCCAGATTTTTCTTTGCCAGATTTTTTTTTCCAAGCCTTCAAAGATATCCTCAGTAAAATCAAATCAAATACTCCTTTTCATTGAAAAGCCTGATTCTATTTTTCCAGCATCACTATCCGTTCCAGAATCTCCTGTTAGTAAGAGACCTCCTCTGTGGTAGAAGAGAAAGCATGGTATCTAATAATGTAAAAAGGAAAAAAAAAGTTCATGAGAGCAAAATGTCTGCTGCCAATAATGCCAGATCTGGTCAGAGTATTCATATGGCTGTCTAGTTCATATTTGTTATTTGTTTCTTTCCCGTAGAAAAGAATGGCTAAAGATGATCTCTAAATACAATGGGCAATGAATGCAATAACCCATCCAGAATGTTATGTACTTTTTTAAGGAAAAGAATTAACATGCCTGGTAGGAACTTTTCAGTGCTGTCATTAGGCTTCCCAGAAGGGCTTTGTGACAGACGAGGACTCTAGGACAATACAATTGTCTTGGAGTTCAGAGGAAGCTACGTCATATTTTAAGCACTCAAGGCTCTTCAATTTTAAAATTTAGTTACTCTAGGGGAACTGCAAAATTATTTCCTATCTGACTATTATCCAAATAATGAGTATGTGGAGTTGAAATGCTTGTTCTTACTGGTTTATAAAAATACACACAAAATATCAGAAATATTTTTAGTATGTGTGAAAACGCATGCTTCCAAATGAATGCAGATCATGATTGATCTTTTAATCTCTTATATTGGCTTTAAACTGATAAGAACAAGTTTGAAAGATTCTAAATTTATTAAAATCACTAAACTTTAGGTAGTATTTTATTTCTTTGAATTTTAAGATATAACAATGTAAGAATCTATTAATTGTACATATCCACGGTTTCTTTGTGATCTTTCTGTACTGAAGTCTGATTTTAAATGTGGACACATCAGCAATGATATTGCCTTAATATATACAACAGATTATAGTTCTCATGGAACCTTAAATGAAGCATCTTTTCTGCAAAAATTAATAATGAATAATACTAAGACAAAATACAGAAAAACATTACTTTAAGAGTATGATACATTACAACAAACTCACTATTATTATATTCACTGTCTTTTATAAAACCTACCCACATCATTGTTCTATGCAAGGAGCAATAACTAGACAAAAATACCAATGATATACTGTTTCTCCAATTCTCACAGCCCTGAGAAATGATTCATGAGAAATCCATAAGCTATTGTACAAAATTTTTGTTATCTGAATTATTTTTTCTAATACTCTCAACTTAAGCTTCAGGAGATTTCCCTGATTCTGAGCTGCATTTGCCAGTCTTAACTTCATTATGCTCTCCTTTCTGGTACACATGGGTTCTTATTTCTTTAACTCACTGCTGATGTACTTTTGAACGACTCCTGTAACATCTCAGCTCTTAAAACACAGGCACCTTATTGATTTTGTCATGCTGCCCTTCAATGCCTCATGTTTCAAGCTGAATTCAGGTCAGTAGTCTCCTGAAATCAACTCAATATGCTTATTTCCTTGAGTCTTAAGTTTTTAATTTAATGAATGATACAGAATAAGGTTGTGCAAAAATTTTCCAAAGTATTTATTGCTATATTTATTATAATTCCTTAGTTGCATATGTTCTGTACCTGTTGTGCAATGAGGATTTGCATTTCAAAAATCTGAAAGATAAAAGTATTGACCTATATAATTTCATACTTAGTATGGTAAATGTTAAATTCTAAATTCTGCCAAATACAGTAACAGTATAAAATTCAAAATACTTGAATGTATATAATACTACTTATGCATATATGTATATAGATTCATAATTGCAGCTACCTATATTATGAAATTGATTATACCTATATTATGCAATTGAGTATATATTCATGGATATGTGGAAAACATTATCATCATTTCATATATATCAGCTGTTTTGCCAAAATGTGATGAACATCTAATTTTGGGCAAACACATACATACAGACACAAACATATAATTTCAAATGATAAAAATTTAAAATAAAAAAGATAACCTTAAAATAAAATCAATGAAATGTGGCGACCAGAACTGATCATTCATATGCTATCTAAAAACAATTCAAGGCAAGAAAGACTAATAAAATAGTTACAGCTGTCAAACAATGCTCTGCGAAAAGTTAGGCAAAACTGACTTTTGCCTAATAATTAAATCTGCTGTATCAATGGTTTTTTCTGTTATAAAATTATAAAGATAATGTGGGGTCTGAGGACAAACTGACACATTCCTACACCGTATTCAACACATAGTACTCTTGAGATTTAGGGAATGGTTTAGGAATTTGCTATCTTCTGGATACTGAGAACATCCTCTGTCTATTTCTAGTATGATCAATATTAGATAGTCAACATACAAGTTGTTCTTAATATACAATGGTTCAACATGAATTTTGCAGTTTGTTTTATCTTTTCGTTGAAAATTCAGTACTTGGAATTTTGAATTTCATCTTTCCAGAATCAGTAATACACAGTAAGATATACTACCATATCTTCATATAACTATGCATATAACTATGCAGTCACAATCTGCCCATGATTGCAAGAGTAAATGGGCATTACCTTAAAGGGAGTTTAGGGGAATAAAACCTTCTTAGAAGCTCAGAGCATTTTATTTACTTCAGTGTTGTGAACATCATAGAATAATACAAGGTTCAGTGACATAAGCAATGTGTATGTGTGCTGGCATAATTTAGCGTATTGCTTTGAGATTATACTTTTTAGTTGTTGTATCATTTATAAGAATTTTGATATGATCAAACTCATGGCTAAAATCAATAAAAAAGAAACAAGCAAACAAATAATAAACAAGAAATCACTGAAACAGATTTTATTCTTTTAGAAAAATAAATAAGTTCGACAAATCCTTAGAAAAAATAACTAATAGAAGCAAATTAACTAATAAAATTAGAACTTATTAGAGGGACAGAAGAAAAGGCATTAAATAAATAAAAAGTATAAGAACACATTTTTAAAAGCTGTACTTCACCAATTTGAAAATCTGTAGAAATAATAATTTTTGAAAACCACCATCAACAAAACAAAATAAATCTAGATTATATAAGCAACTTAAACAGACCTATAAACCCTAGTGAAATAAAAATAACAATTAAGGTCTTACAAACAAACACACAAAGAGCAAAGGAGCAAATGGTTCTAGCACAAAAATTCAGCCAGATTATCAGAGAAAATCTAACCCCAATACTCCACAATTTATTCTATAAAATTGAAGTAGAAGAAACATTTAAAATATTTTAAGAGCCTATGGTTACTCTAATAACTAAACCACATAAACTTCAAACAAATAAAGACAATTGTCAAACAATCTCACTCATAAATATAGATGCAAAAATTCTCAATAAAATACTTGAATACAAATCCAACAGCTACATCCCAAAGATCATCCATCGTGATCAAGTAGGCTTCATTTCAAGTGATGCAAGGGTGGTTCAACATATGGGAAAAATCCCATGATCATCTCATTAAGTACAGAACAGGCCTTTGACAAAATCCAACACCCATTCATGTTGAAACCTCCAGAGAGATTAAGGATTAAAAATATTAAACTCACCATAATAAATGTGAGTTATAACAATCACATTACCACATTAGTTTAAATCAGACAAACTCAAATATTTCCAAAAATAATTAGGAACAAGACAAAGTTTTCTACTCTCTCCATACCTATGGAATCAATCTACCGCAAGATGCAACTCTGATGTAGGAGGGTCATCTGTCTATGTGTTACTTTCATTGGTTAATAAAGAAACTNTTTCGGGGTATAAGCTAGCCGTGCGGGAGCTGGGCTGGACGAAAAGCAGGGACCACTCCCCTTATCACTACACAACTCTTCCAGTCTTGGGCATCTACCCCAAAGATACTTAATCCTATCACAGAAACACTTGCTCAACCATGTTCATTGCTGCTCTATTTTAATAGCCAGAAATATAAGCAAGATAGATGTATATCAACACAAGAATTAGTAAAATATATGTTACATTTATACAGAGTAATATTCCTTATCTATTGCAAATGAAATCACGAAATTTGCAAATACATGGGTCTGCCTTGAAAAATCAATCATCTGAGTGGGTTAGTTCAGGTCCAGAAAGACAAAAATGATGTTTATTTACTTATATGTGGATGTTGGCTCTTTAGTCAAAGACAAGAAAGCTACAATCCACATATCCACAGAGATTGGGTATAGAGCAGGGAACGAGGTGGAGATAAATGGCTCCCAATAGGAAGGGAAATAGAACAGATTGTAAAGGATGTAAAAAAAAAGTTTGGTGGACTGGATGAAAGAATCAGGAAGGGAGTGAGATAGAGGTACTATGAGAATGGAGAGCTAAAAATAAGGGTCATTTGAGCAGTTATGTGGAAATCCAATACAGTAGAAGGTTTCTACAATACACACATATTTGAAGGCAATCTAAATGAAGTCGCCAAATACTTCAGGAGACTGAAACCCCAGTAACCATCTCTTTTCACCAAATGAAACATCCAGTACTGGGAATGGGTTGCTTCTACTCAATTTGTTGATCAAACGGGCTCCATAAGAACCCTCAAACATTACCAGGCTATTTTCAATGCTATTGATTATTCTCACAAACTGATGGAAAAGCCTTATTGTTGAAGACAACACCTATACAACTCACTGACCATGGAGAAGTTGAGCTGGTGGTTATGCCAATGGATTAGCATTCATGGCACTGGAAAGTATTTAGCACCTTACCATAGAATACAGGTGAATACCAAGTCAGCTATAAAACCTTTGATCTTCAATAGTGACAAGCCTGCATGATGTCACTGACAATATAATAGTGGCACAAAGCTTGTGTCAGTAACCTACCAATATATGATTTATAAAAGTCACTCCATGAAATGGGAACTTACACTCTTTTTTGCTTAGGTCATGAGAAAACTGAGAATAGTTAGAAAAGGGACCTAAAAAAATGAAATACCTGTGTTCTCCTAAGGGAATGTAGCATAAAATGACTCTAATGACATTATGCTCTAATCATAGCTCTGTGTCTTGCTCAGCCTTTATCACAAAAGCTTCCTCCTGCACGAGATAGGAACAACTATCAAAACCCACAAGACAATAGGCAGAGTTAGCAAACTTGGAATATTCAGTCTCATTTGGGATATTTCATTTAAATACCTCCCATCAGGAATCAGGGAACTTCAGAATAAGGGGCAGAAAGAGAACAAATGCCAGATGGGATTGAAGACTCTAAGAAAACAAGACCCTGTATGTGCAGCAGTACCTACGCCCATACGAACTTAGAAATACTGAGGTAGCATACACAGGGCCTGACTGGGTCTGACCCTCATTAGGTTCTAGAGTTGGAAGAAGAAGGAGAAATACACATCTATCACTAAGCCGAAATTTATCTACAGCTGATAGTAATTTACAACAAGTGAAAAATTAGTTTTATCCACTAGAGTTTCACTGAAGAAGTAAGTTGCTCTTAAGGGTAGGAGCCATCTATGCAGTAGATGCCACCAGAAAATGAATTCACTGGCATCTTTAGGGGTTTTTATTCTCACAAATCAGGACACTTGGTTCTGTATTTATTTATTTTCATTTTTTGCTTTGTTTTTTGACTTTTGTTTTTGTCTGCCATACAGGCCCTTTGCATATACATTATGGCTTCTGGTGTGGATATATTTTTTGGGGGAATTTCAGCATGTGAGTACATGCGTATCTCTGAAGTTGTGTGTTTTTCTTTTGACTTTGTTGTTTTATCACATTCTCATTTTTATTTTTATTTTATTTTATTTATTTTATTATTTTTTATTGCTGAGATGCCAGTTTGCTTTCTAAAGAGTAACAGAAAGTGTATGAATCCAGATGGAAAGGAAGGTGGGAAGAGGTGGAAGAATAAACCCTAATCAAAATATATTGTTTGAAAGAAAATCACTTTTTAATGAAATAAATAAGATAAACTTTATCTGTGAGTATGCTATTTAAATCATTCATTCCCCTCCCTACATTCTCCCAACTCCTTCAAGCCTACTTCTCAAATTTATGGCCTCTTCTTCTTTATTAAGTTTACATAGATTATCTTCATGTATATATAATATATATGCATTTGTTAATGAAAACTTAATGTTGCTCATTATGTGTATTTAGAGCTGCCACCTTGGGGCTGAGTAAACTATCAGGGGACTCGACCTCCCTTAAGAAGAAAAACTACAGTTAATTAGCAGCTGCTGAGAGTGGAATATTATTTGACATTACTTACACAACCTATATATGTCAAAGTAAAAGGAAATTATTTCTTCATATTTCCAAAAATATATCAAGAAATGTCCAAGCATGTTGTTCTTGTAATATAAACACTACCACATAATTAAGTAAATTCTCATTCACAACCATTCAACATTCAAATAAGTTCTAATTGAAATGGATTAATTTATTTTAGCTATGCAATAAGCTTTCATGAAAAACTGTTATATACATATTTATCTTAATGTAAGTAATAAAAGTTCTATTGGCTGAATTACATTGCAGAACAATGCATTTTAAACATTTGTCAAAAACTAGAACATATACAAATAAAACAATAATAGCCATAGTGTGATGTTAGGTACTAGTTATATTAATCAAAATTAAAAAAAATTATTTGTAATTTTTTTAGAGTTTAAAACATTTTGATAAATCCTTTAGTAGAATAAATACTCTTATATGGATTATTTCAACAAATTAAGGTATATTTGTATGAAAAGCACATGTAAACACAAATTACACTTTTTGTTTTGCCCAATATAATTTTTTAAACTTCCAGATTACAAAATAGTATATAGAATTATCACCAAATTGTATTAAAATAGTATTTGCAACTTTAAATTTAATATTTATTATAGAAGAATCTAGAAAGAAATAACTTACAAATAGCATGATATTTTATTAAGAACTCTACAAAATAAAATACTTTTATGAAATTTCCCTATTTTCAGAATTTGGTTCTGAAGTAGTACAGGATAAATGGGCATAATGCTATTAAAAACAATTCAGAAATTTGTGGCTACCTCATTTGGGAGAGTAAATCTCATGAAAAATTATCTTTTCAGATGAAATACTGAAATAACGCTAATTAAAAATTCATTAATGAAGTAGAACTCTATAAACATCATTCATCATCTTGTAAGAGAGAGTGAATATACAATTTCATAAAGCAATGTTTTGCTGATTCCTGAGTTGAATATCACAAACTAAATAGAAATGCTGCATTCATGTTAATAAAGATGTTGTTCTTTCCTCCCTTTCCATACCAAATATGTGATTATTTGTAAATAATTGCTATATCTTTGAACTGGATATGAAATCAAGAGTGAAACACTATTCTTTTACGTTTTATCTATTGTATTTTTTTATATTTCTGTAGATGAATACAGAATTTACACCAAGAAGTAATCGGTAAAGATAAACCAAAGGTCAAACAATTCTTTTGCTATGCTGACATCATGACTGCTAACAGAAATTACTGTCTACATTTGGAGGGCATCTTCCCATATCACTGAAGGCAACCACAAAACTTCTTCAGCTGTATGTTCTTATTCAGTGATGTTAGTTTGTGTCAAGTGGACATGAGAAGCATTCATTACACATAAAATGCATAGATAGTTCCTATGTTTGTAAGCACATGTTCACATTATAAAATTAATACCCTGAATAAATAGGAGGAAAAATGCAAATACCCATAGTTCACTAAGAAAACATTGTTATATTTAAATTTAAAACTCTTTAGGTGGGGAAGGGGGCTTAGTAAGAAAGGGCATTTGCTGAAGTCACATGAGCACCAGAATTAAAATCCTCAGCATCCATATAAAAATCCAGTTATGGAAGCCCATATATTTATATCTTCTGGATTGTGATGGTTGGAGAAATCGGGAACATTGTGTCTTCCTGGCTGCCAGCCTAGCTCCAGGCTCAGTGAGAAAACCTCTCAGGGAAATCAAACGGAGATTGATAGAGCAAGACAGACAATATTCTCTTCCAGAATCCACATGTGTACTGTCCCACATCCATACCACACTCATATCCCCCTTCTCTCACTCATGCACATGTGTGTGCATGCTCATACAGGCATACAAATTCATGTGTTATCGCCTTTCCATATAGGTAAAAGAAAACATTTTAAGGGAGTTGGGACCATGTTGTAATTAATATTTAGTACATCTTCTGCACATATTATCATCGTCTCTGACCCCAGTGGAATACTTGGGCCATATATGTAATCTGGGTTCTGTGAGCAACATGCATGAAAGTTAGTTCGCCCTGACAACACTGTTTTGCTGATGTCCTAGATGAATGGGAAGCTTGTCTGAATTTAACATTGTTTAGTTTTATCACTCACTCTCCTGACCTCCTTTCTACTGCGCCGTCGTCTCTCAGTGGCTTTCTTACATGTGGATTCTGTACATCCTTCTGAACTCTATGGCTCTCTTTGAATAGCTCCATTCACGCTTGGATGCTCTTAGTGTGTTAAGAAAATTATTTCAATGACAGTACTATGATATCATCCTCATTTCTGTTTGTGTAGGTGTGTGTGTGTTTCTGTGTATCTGTGTATGAATTGTGTGTCTGTGTGTTTGGTATATAAGTTCTAACAAAACACCTAATATTCATTTTAACATTGTTAGTATTTTTCTCATTATACTACTTTCTTGTTTGTATGTAGGACTTCTGTGACGTATACAGGTCTAGCTATGGCTAAATTACCACGTGCTATTTGGGCAACACTGATTATATTCTAAATTATTCACACACTCCTCCTCAATCAATGGCACAATGGAACATATTCCATTGGGAAAATCCCCCCCCATTATTGGTCATCACCTCTTACCATGACTCAGGAGCATCTAGGAATATTGTCTGAAGTATGAAGTCACTCCTTTCACCCACTGCTTCAATCAAATGTAAGGACCCGGTCACTGATTTTTTTTTCAGTCCACAAGCCCTGTTCTACTAACTTGACCTCCCTCTTTTTGTACTAATTTACAATTTAGAATACAGAGTAATCGGGTTCATTATGAAGCTTCAGTGTGTGTATCAGTATACTTTGCTGTTATTTGTCGTCTTCCCCAGTTCCCTCTGCCCCTACTGTCTGTTACAACAGAACCTCTAGTAACGCCCTTTCCTCTTTCCTGCCACATATATTTCACTACTACCTCAGCTACTCTCTGTCTTCTCTTGAGCCCACTCCTCCCTTTTCAAGGTCCCATTTCTATGTTCATTTCTTCTATTTTTTCTTTCTTTTTTTCTTGTAAGATGATATCTTCTTAAAAATTTCTTTATTTCTTTCTTTAGTATGTATTATTGTTTTGCTTATTTGTATCCTGATTGAGGGTTTCAGATACTTTGGCACTGGAATTACAGACAGTTGTGAACTGCCATGAGGGGTCTGAGAATTGCTCCTGGGTCCTTTGAAGGACCATCCAGGGATCTTAACTGCTGAGCCATCTCTTCAAGCCCTCTGTTTTCATTTCTTTCCTCTCCATCTCAGTGCATGAATTGTCCATGATTCTAGTCTGCTGCCTTGAGAAATTTTACACATATGGACACTTTTCTGTGATTCTCTTGACTTCCTGTTCACATAACATCTAGCAAATGATCTATGCTTTACATAGAATATGCACAATTCTTCATAATACAGTGAATCTATCTTTTCTTCAAGGTATTTATTCTTATTTTCTTTTAGCACACATTTTTTGTACATAAATACATTTCCATTCAAATACATCATGTCCTTGGACAACATGCATCTCATGTATCTCATATATATATATATCCTCCACTTTCACCTTCCCTTCTGACTGTCCTGCTTGTTTTCCAGTGTATGCTTTTCTTGATGTGGTATACTTGCACACATGTGTGTATGTTATATTACGGTGTACGAGGTCCTTCTGTCTACGTGTTGCTTTCATTGGTTAATAAAGGAACTGCTTTGGGACTATGGCAGAGCTGTAGGGGAACAGAGCTAGGCAAAGAAAACTAAACAGAAGGATGGGAAGAAGATGCAGAGAGAGACACCATTGATCCACCAGAGACAGATGCTGGGAATTTTACCTGGTATGCCACTGCACGTGGCAATACACAGATTGCTAAAAATTTGTTAAATTAAAATGTAAGAATTAGTCAATAAGAAACTAGAACTAATGGGCCAAGTAGTGATTTAAAAATAGAAGACATATAGTAAATAACTAGCATTCTTTTGATTCCCATTTACCCTAAAAATTGAGTCAACAGAATGTTTTAAAACTGAGAGAAAAACAGATTATTCATGCTTTGTTGTTTTATAGTAACAACAGCTAGTCAGTGAAGAAGATATGAGTCAAGAAGAGTAGATTCTTATGAAATTCTAAAAGTTTCTTTGTTAGAATTCCATCTGTTACCTTTAAAACAGAAATGAAACTTTCAGTCTGATAAGCTTTATTTGTATGGAATTAAACAAAAAGATATCAAACATGGACAATAAAATTGCAAATTTTGAATTTTAACAAAAATATCTCCTACCTCCTCTTTATATAACCCTACTTTTGACACTCCATTTTTAACTATCCTCAATCATACTATGAAACTTTGAAATCTCCTAGACTATCACAGGCTAAACTTGAGCAGTGAATGTGGCTTTAACTTCTTCCCTAGCATCTCAAGCTACAAATGAAGACATGACTTGCCATCATTCAGGAAGTTCATGTTTAATGAGATAGCATTATGGACAAAAGGATAAAAGTAAATAAAATTTATTTAAGCAGTTTTAATGAAGTATAAATAAATAAGGCATATATATTGGTTTTAAATTCTTTATTCAGGACAGAGGAACTGAGTGGCATTTAAATTTCATTTCAGTTGCATTATTCACATTCAGTTCAGTTTATTATTCCATGATATGTTTTAGTGATTTCTAACTGAAGATTTT
Organism: Bramus lutescens; assembly: GCA_001685075.1. NCBI lineage: Eukaryota > Metazoa > Chordata > Mammalia > Rodentia > Cricetidae > Bramus > Bramus lutescens. The sequence continues at coordinate 21,570 of LOEQ01007099.1, read as the reverse complement.
ATAGATTTATGCATATGAATCTTAAAATATGTGATGCTTGTGATGATGAAAGATCTCACATCCACAGGACCATCATAATATGATGTAAGAAGACTAGAGACAGGAAAGACAGATCAGCTGGTAACAGTGCTTGCTGTGCAAGGTAGCAGACCTGAGTTCCAGTCCCCAGAACCTACTTTAAAATGCGGATGTGGTCTACTAAAGCCATGAAGCCCACCGGTGTGCAAGACTGGACAGAGAAAGGATAATCACTGGAGTATTGAACTGCAACCCAGCTTCAGATTTAGTGAGAGACCTTATCTGAACTCCATAGGTAGAATGCAATAGCACAGTTTACTTAATATCATTTGCCCTTCACATGTCCTTGTATGAATGCACAACCAGACCTACATCCTACATGTTTACATGAAAGAATAAACCTATACCACACACTCACACACTCAGAAACACACACACACACACACACACACACACACACACACCAACAAAAGCAGGGTGTAGGTTTGAGAATAAAAGCTTGTTCTAATCAGTTGACAAAATTACCAAATGGGAATATTGGTCACATTTGCTAGGTGCTCTAAATTTTAAGAGAAGCACCTTTTTAGTCTTTTGTAGGAAACATGCTAATACATAACACTGACAACTAAATGACTTAAAAATAAATAAATTCCCCACCAGAGAAACACTCAATGATTCTGACAGGCACACCATTGATGTCTGAGGCATAAAAGAGCACAATGTGTCCACAATTATTATACAGATTTTTCCATTTCATAGATTTTTTCAAGGGTCAATGGAGAAAATTTTTATATACCAAACTGTTCTTAAAAATTAGTCCTTTGTATTTCAGAAATTTCTTTCACTTTTTTTTATTTTTTTATACTTTTTTATTAAAAATTTCCACCTCCTCCCATTNATATGCTCCATCAGTCCCAGTCCAGCTGGCCTTGGTGAGCTCCCATTAGAACAGTGCCGTCATCTCAGTGGGTGAGTGCGCCTCTCGCGGGTGTTCTTTCACTTTTTGATGTGGGATACCCCTCTGTATGCTGTGAATACCATTGGTTAATAAAGAAACTGTCCTGGGCCTGTGTGCAGGGAATAGAGGTGGGCAGGGAAAACTAAACTGAATGCTGGGAGAAAGGAAGCAGATTCAGAAAGAAGCCAAGTACCTCACTGGAGATAGATGGAACTTTACCTGGTATTCCACAGCCACATGGAGATACACTGATTACTAGAAATGGGTTAAATTGAGATGTAAGAGTTAGCCAATAAGAAGCTAAAGCTGATGGGCCAAGCAGTGTTTTAATTAATACAGTTTCTATGTGTTTATTTCGAGGCTTAGCTGCTAGGAACAACCAAGTGGCCTAACTCCAGCAACTTTTGTTTGATTTTCTCATGGAAATGATAGATTTCCCATTAACTAGAGAATATTTGTTTATTAGATTCCCCTTCTCAGTTTAATGATAAAAATAAGTTGTTTTAAGACCTGAAAACTTGTTGGAAACAAAATTTATATGTTGTGCATATCTTTTACAAAATACAAACATTAGAAAATGTACAAAGAAAGTATATCAGCTAATTATGAGCACACATTTGTAAAACTGTTCGTAAGACGAAGTTGGTGTTTTGAGTGAAATTAATGTTGTTTTAAGTTCTACAGTCAGAGACAGCCTCACTGAGACTCTGAGAATTGAACTATAACCTAAGGGAGATCGCTCCATAATCCATGCACAGATTTGGCGGAAATGTGTTTGAAATAGAGGAAATGTAAAATATAAAGTTCCTTAAACAGAAGTGTGTGTTGTGCAGCAATATTAACAGATATCCATAATGAAGTTTTTCTGTGTGTTATTCAATGTTCTATTGCAATGAAAAGGTAGCATGTCAACAATTATTATAAAGGAAAGCATTTTATGAGGGCTTGTTTATAGTTCAGAGGTGTAGTCCATTGTCATAACTGGGCTAAGTATGGCTTCATTCAAGTAGATGTGGTGCTGGAGAAGTAGCTGAGAGTTCTACACCTGGATCAGTAGGCAACAGGAGGAAAGAGATACTGGGCCTGGCTTGGGATTCTGAAGCCTCGAAGCTCATCCCCAGTGACCCACCCCCTTGAACAAGGTCATACCACAAAATCTTGTCCAGTAGCACCACTCGCTAGTGACAAAACATTAGAATATATGAGCCCATGAGGGTCATTCCTATTCACACTTCTAAATTGGGTCTACTTCGATTCACAACTTATGCCGATTGCCAGAGTTCCTGTGAGTCCATGTTTGCAAGTCAGGCCCAGAAGAGAGCATTTTATAATACTCCTTTCTTTCCTCCACTTCTCAAGCTCTTTCCATCTTAGCAATGTTCGGTGTCTGGGAGGGTGTAGTGCAGTTGTCATATTTAGTGAACATTCAAGTCCATTTATTCTCATAACATATGTAGGAGTATCTGTTAATTATTCCCCCCACAAAATGTTTTCTGACTAAGGCTGAGAGTAGAACTCATCTGTGAGCCTAAATATAAATATTTAAAAGGTAGCTTTACACATATCAGGTTACTAGAACAAGAATGGTGGATATGTCCTTGAACCTATTAGATACCTAGCCATGAGACTTGAATAAATTTCACATTGATTTGTTACTGTGGGACATGTGTCTAAAGTTTAATTAGAAAGTGGTTGGTTACTTCTAGAACAGCAATAACACTGTTTCATCATGATCACTTCTTGCCTGGAGATTAATATATTAGCTCCCTGATTTCTCAGCTCTCTACTATCATTTCTGAGCCTTCTCTCTCAGTAGCCTGCAGAAAACTTTCTGAGACTATAAATATTAGCTAAGAGAGAGGAAGCTTTCAATTAAATTTCACCTTGATGTCTACATATCTTGGGTAAAATGTGTATGTTGTCTTCAGCAATAGAGTACACTCATATAGTTCAGGAGGGTATTCAAAAGAAATGGCAATGATCTGCATTGTTTTGAAGTCTGCTGGGGCCTCCTGAACCAACAACTCATAGGTAATTATTCTACCCCTAACGCTGGAATTGTTACATAAGAGATTAAAATACATATTTCTTAGTTACAAATTCATTATTTTTTCAAGTTTAGTTCTACTGCTTGTATATATTTTTGTATGTAAACCCATGTCTGTGAAATTCATCACTTTTTCTTGAGTTATAATTATATATAATGTATATAAACATATTAATGCATTTATATATAACTAATATTGATTCATTAGTACTTTTTGGGTCTTGTTGAAATATATATTTCTTTTACATATTGTAGACATGCATTACATTATATATTCAAAACAATTTAGATGTAATTGATTCATATTTCCTTTCCTATCTCAATTTCCATACCCTGTTACTTTTTAAGGTTATTTCTTTAGTGTTTCATTACTGTAGACCTGCCCAAAACAAATTTTCCAAGCTTCTTTTGATGTAGATTATTTCTATATTCACTGGATATGGAGTTCTAAGTCAACAACACGGTCTTGTCATAAATCTCCCCTTTGAAATGATTACAATTAATAAGATTCTATTACATATACCTAGGCTGCCTTTGCCCTTATTATTGTTCCATTCAGAAATATCAATATTTCCATTTCTATTTGCTTTAAGCTGTTGTTAACTTTTGGTTTTCTGTATGTGGAATTTGAAAATTGCTTACAATTTTATTTTGTCCCCTTCTCCTGTGGCTTTATTTTTTAGAATTATACCAATCCCCCCCATATTTGGGTACTCTGGTATTCCTAATATTTTCAGTTTTTTTTCCAGCTAACATAACAGCTTCTCTAGATGAATTCTTACCTTTTGTTACCATGGTAAATTGATAATAACGTCACAAAATATATAAATATGAACTTTATTCAATAGTGATATAAATTGAATAAAATTACTTATATCTGCCTTTTAACCTATATGTATTTTGCAGTTTTGATATTGATAAGTGAATCCAAGATCATAAATTGTTTCATTAAGACTGTTTGGAGTTGGGAAGATAGCTCAGGGGTACTGTCCCTGCTGTACACTATTAGACCAAGTACCGAACCCAGCACCTGCCTAAAAATATGCCAGTCTCAGCTATATGTTTATAATCTCAGCCTTGGGTAAGAGTGGATAAGCATCTTGTGGACTTACTGAGCAGGACCTGTGGCCATAATGGTAAATTATACTTGCTAAATGAGAGACCCTGATCAAGAACTGCAATGAGAAGTAATGTAAAAATGCGTGAGAGAGCATCCTCCCTCCTCTATGAGCATGTTCCATAGGTAAACCTGTTCCTCATAAAGAATCAGTTTAATATAAAATGCATCATTTCTTTACTCCGTGACTCATTTTCTAGTTATTGTTGAAGAAGCAGTCAGTTTTTCCAGAAACAACTCGGAAGTTCTGAGTAGTGAGTTCATTTTCATATGCAGATAGTAAACATCTAAGTTGTTTCTATTTACTTCCAGTGTCTCAGCAATTTATTATTTTTTAATAGTAACTCTTATCTTGTGCACAGAAGATCCAGTATTAAAGATGCCACAGTAAAATAAAGATGAACATAAGAAAAATATACTCTTATGTTATTAACTTACTTTTTCCAACAATACTCACCAGTGGGTATTAATACATCTCCCTTTCCCCTAATTTAATATTTAGATACATATCCTGCATTTTTAACATCTCCGTCCCTTACTAGCCAGTACAGCTTTTCCAACATTACCTCAATATATGCCTTCCTGACTCCATATCCTTTTTTCTTACATTTTAAAACCATATCAAGTACAGCTATTGCTGCGCTATGTTCAAGGGTGAAAGGTTATCCATTGGAACATGGATAACTTATATGTGGACATTATCTGAAGACAAATGATTCCCACTCTCCTAGTAGCCTTAAGCTATCAAGAGCTCTGCAGTCTTGGGGACCCTTTTGTAACGCTTCCCCTTAACAGAAAGGTGACTGGCTTGATTGTGGATAGGGCTTGATTGTGGATAGGGAACCAGGAGTAAGTGTCCCTTAGAAATGAACATAGGGAAAATTTATTAGGAAAGTTAGGAAACTCAAGTTTCCTATTTCCTGAAACAGTCTATTCGCTCTGATCTTTGCACCAATATTAAACACTCTATAACATCCCATAAATCAAATTATCAACACTATTCATCTAAATATAGGAATTTATTAGTAAAATTGTCATTTAATTGGTGTCATTTCACATGAGTTCCTAAGCTGATAACAACCAGCCTTCTTGAGAACACAACAAGTTGTAAAATCTGTACCCATATTTCTCCGAGAATTTATTTCCTGGCTCAACAGCTTAATTATATACAGATTCATTGAGATTTCCTAGTGAAGCCTCAATAATAACTCTAATGGTTTCAACTAAGTTAAGACTTAAAGTATCCTAGGTTCTGACTTTATCACGCTGAGCCCTCTAATTTTTATTAGATGTATATCTTTCTTCATGTGCTTCCCACCTTTAAAAGGTCAATGGTAATTAAAAAATAAAAAAAGGTCAATGGTATTGGACTAAATGAGACATTATGAAGATTCCTTACACTCTTCTTTCAAGGAGATCTGGACTGAAAAACATTTTGCCTCTAAGTTTTCTAAAACCTTGGGCTACCTGAACCACACATGCCTATACTATAGAAATATATTTGTTAATTTTCTGGTCTTTATCAAACTCCTGAGTTCTACCTAGTGAAATTGCTTATATCATTTGAGTAGACTTTAACTTCAATGACTATAATTCATAATTAAGATGAAAATTGAATATTATATGCTACCTATGCCTGATTTGACCTTCTAATAAAAGATTATTCTCAAACAATCCTGAAGATAAATTAGCTTACAAATGGAGGTTGGTTAAATGATCTTCCTGCTTCTGTTTTAGGCAATAGAACAAGAGTAGTTGGAAATAAAGCATTGCAGGAATGACTTAACTTTCATGAAGGAGAACATAATAGGATTTGACAGGAAATGAGGCTACCTACAAAGAGAGTTACATATTTCCAAAGAGTGGGAAACGTTTACAGAATGAAACACTAGCATGAATAGATGATTCTAAACCACTGTGACAGAATATACTTGTTTCTGTTTCTACTGTAGAAAAAAAAAAGGAGAGGGGATGCTTATGCTACCACATTAAGGGAGGGCTGCAGGATGTGTTGGCACTGCTCCAAGCAATGGAGAGTTTCAGTGCTTGCCCTGACCTATCATGTTTAAATGACAGAAAGGTGTATGCCCAAGTGGGAGGTTGATGATGAGCTGATTTTAAAAAGAACCATGTTACTAGGTAAGCTTCCAGGAAAGTGATGCAATTGCAAATGATTTAGCTTAAGTCACTGAGCAGTGTGGAGCTTTGACAAATAACAAGAACATACCGTTTGTAGTAAGCAGCAAAGTGCGGAATTTTCATAATTACATCTGATTAGAGCCATGGGAATTGTAAAGAGGTTTGTGGTGCAACAGTAGGGAAGGATGTAATTTCTCTGGATTAACCACACCCTAATACACATAATTTATTTGATAAAATCGTTTTTGGTGTTTTCTTTTATATTATCATATTTATTCTGTGAAATCAACTGGCAGGTAGAAATATGAGATCAATCTTAGACAGCTATCGTCCTCAAAAGCATTAAGTTGTATTATGGCTTAAGAAATCATAAACAACTGAGGAGACAGCTAACTCCCAGAGGATAGTTTTATCCACTGACCTCCACATGCATGCTATTGCATGAGCAGACACATGCACACACATATACAAACACAAATAAGGAAAACAAATAACACAAAGAGCAACACAAATGCATCAAGAAGTTTAGTAAAGTAGAATGGAAGGAAAAATTAAAGCCTTTGAGACCTTGGTAAAAGGCTTTGGAAGCATAGGAGAAAACCTTTCTATCATTTATTTTCTTAAGGAAAAGCTTATAATATTAATTTTATTTGTGGAAATAAATGAAAAGGGAAGGCTACCTATAATCTTCCATACCAAATTGTATTATTTTACTATTTAGATCTTTAGAGAAAAATCTTTGTTGATCTTAGAGCAATAATAATTGAAAATATTCTGAAAACTTAAATTTGTGAGAGACTTTCAAAGAATACTAACACTTTGTATATTATTGAATGCAAGCATTTTCTAATAAAAAGTGAGAATGAGAAATGTAATTTTATTATGACTAAGAAATTTACTGCTGTACTTTGTAGCGAGAAAGGGCAAATTTTTGGGAATATAAACACCCATAGAGAATTTAATTAGGCTCAGCAATTATTAACAATGGAATTCATTCTGACAGAAAAAGTGAATTGACAGACAAGACAAGACTCTTTCACTGTGAGTCTTCTTTGAATCTCTCCTCACATTGGTATAAAAGGCCTCAGGATAATTTATAATACTTTTGAAAAGGAGCCAGTAAATCTCAGAATGTAATGAAGTTAACGCTATCTTCAGAAACATTCGTCATACATTGACTTACTATTAATATTATTTTGTTCTTTAAAAATGTTTGTTACTTTTAAGATTGCATGCATTTAAATGTCAGGATTTAATAGGTTCTGGTAGACTAATTGATAACACATAATGACCACACAGCATCATTTTATATGCTGATAAAGTCTCAACATATCCCTCATCAAAAGGAATAAAAATACTAATTAAAAATATAATTATTAATATAGTTTTTATTTGCAAAATACTTCTTATGGTACCAAATATCTAATATAAAATTATTAGGCATCTAGATTCATCAGTTACAACTTTTCCATTTTACAAATGAAAAACACTTGGGTTTATGGAGGTTGTGTAATGCATGCCAAGTTAAGTGGTTGGTGCCAGATTGACCTTAAGAAGCTCAGCTCGAGGAGATTAACTGCTAAGGCTGGGAATTTCAAACAAGGTCTGCTGTTTTCCAAGCAAAACGAGAATCACTGAATCTTATTTAGACAAGGGCATACTAGACAGGCACATAACATCTAAAGACAATAATCAGATATAAATAAAAGAGGTGGGCTTTATTTTAAAATAGGAAAGGTAAGATAGTAAAATAAAAAGATAATGAGCTCATTAACTTTTTTTGTCATAATTAGGAAAGCTGTCTGGAAACACCCTCTTTCTTGTTAGTTTTAAATCAGTCAGATCAGTGGATTGTGCCTTTGTTTTTAAGAACAATCAGCTTTACAACCAAAAGCAGCTGCTTACTTAAATTTACGCCAGGCACATGATGCTGAACGAATGAGAAGGGGGTGGAACTCAGTTTTGAATCATCCTTTCCATATCACGTTTGCTCTCAAAAAAATGGGGGGATGCAAAAATTTGAAAAGTAGCTCACATAGGCCACAGGAATAAATAAGAAAATTGGTTGTAAGAACAACAAGAAAATAGGCTGCAAGAACTTTTTGCAGTGTCTGTTCTCCATGTGGCAATTGTGTGGTTAAGAACTAAGCTTACTGCTTTCAGACTTTACATGAAAGACAAAAATCAGGCTTTGCACAGGGACCATGCTAATCTTCTCTGTATTGTAATTTTAGTTTATATGATGCCAAAGCAAGCACAGGACAGGCACACTTACATTTCAAAACTATAGTCATGATTCAGCGTCTTTGTGTCTTTTTTGCTATTTCCTGATACATAATAACAATGTGTTTATATAAAAACTTTATATTTTGTGCTTAGGGTTTTTTATTACAAGACATGATTTGGTATTAAGACTTCCTATTTAAAACAAGTCATATGATAAAGTATTACTAGTGTTACGGTTTTTGTCTCTTTAAGAGGCAAGCCACGCCAACTCCCAGTGACCCTGCCCGTGTGTCCCTCTCTGNCAGCGAGCAGAACCTGCCAGGGCTCGCGGCTGCTCTGTCAGGGATCTTTAAACATCTTTATAAACTAGAAATTATTTTTGGTTACATTTACAAGCAAGCAAATTATAAAACTCACACTTAGGATCCTGTGATCTCAAGAAAATTTGGCTACCTATAAAAAGATCAATTCATATTGTATAATCATTAAAATAGAAGCAAACATCTATCATTTAAAGGATCAAGAAACGGTGAGTCAAGCCTACATCAAGGGAAAATGCAATTGTGTTTATTAGTTTTTTAGGCTGATATTTTTTGTACAGTGTTTCTTTTTTACATTATTAATTCATCAGCAGTGAATAAGACTGAAGAGGCAATGTATATTCTGTCACAAAAAAATAAATCCACAATGCCATCCTCTTATTCACGCAGTGTATTTCCATAGTAATATCTTGACAAGCATGTTTAAATTGACTGAACCTCTCTAACTTAAATATACTTCTACTTAAAAATCTGCAACTTCTTTCTATTCCCCCATCATTACATCATTTATTCTCATAGTCATGACATACTTGCTTTTAGATCATAACAAGAACTTGAAAAGAAGTGCATGCAATGAATTTACTTGGAATCTAAAGGTTAGTTTTGAACCTGAGCTCAGTCATAAGGAGAAAAACAAAATTGGATCCACTTAAAAGTTTTGTAACTCCCTGACATTTTCTAAATACATATTAATCAATTATTTAAAAAATAATTTAAAAAATTTAACTTTGAAGCAGATAAACTTTAAAGTGATACATGAAGATGCATATACATATATGTAGTGGAAGGCTCATTGATGCAAGAGCCCTCAATATGCAAATCCCATGAGGTCACCATTTACATAGGATTATTTTATAGTCAAAGTTAAATTTTTATTTTTATTTCCTATCCGTGTGCATTTGCTTGGATTTTTGTTCATTTAGCAACTTCAGGGTCCAAAGGAGGGCCTTGGAACCCCAAGACAAGGAGTTGCAGGCTACTTTGGGTTTATAGATGTGGGTGCTGGGAATGAACTAGGGTCTCTTCAATAGAAGTGTATTCTCACTTAGTGAGATCTACTCAGTGGATATCTTCAATAGTGGATATACACTGGAGCATATTCTTACTTTTAGCCATTGAGATATCAAACCCTACTATGTACTTTTAATAAATCCTGTATCTCACCTTTCCAACCTGAACTATGACAGGCAGAAAAACAGGTGTAAGACACAATGAAGATGTATGCAAAGATGAACAAGTAATGCGAATGCAATTAAATAATTACTAGCTATGGAGGTTATAAACCATGGTGGCAAGATTTTGTAGAAAAGCTGCTTGTTCGTCCTGGCCACCCAGAACCAAAACACCACACAGAAACTGTATTAATTAAATCACTGCTTGGCCCATTAGCTCTTGCTTCTTATTGGCTAGCTATTACATCTTAATGTAACCCATTTTTATTAATCTGTATATTACCACAAGGTCGTGGTCTACCAGCCAATTACTGGCATGTCTGACTCTGGCAGCAGCTCCATAGTGTCTCTCTCTGCCTCTTCTTCCCAACCTTCCATTTAGTTTTCCCCGTCTAGCACTGTTCCCATACAGCTCTGCTATACGTTCAAAGCAGTTCCTTTATTAACCAATGAAAGCAACACATAGACAGAAGGCCCTCCTACACCAAGATTTGCACTAGTCATCGTTTTATTGACATGAGTGAGAAAAATAAAAACCTTAACCAACCCACATGTATACCTTGGACTATGTTAAATATGAGCATCTAAGATGTCTTATTTAAGTTTCTAGAGCTGTGATGAAGACCTTTACCTAAAGCAACAGAGGGAGGAAAGGCTTGTAAGTTATGGTTCTTTATTAACGGAAGCTAGGGCAGGAATTCATGCAAAAACTGAATTAAAGGTCATGTATAAGTACTGATTAGTGGTTTGTTCAATATTCATTAGATTTTGACCATATTAAGCATTTACATAACCCATTAGTCAAGTGATTTTGACTCAGTGATATCATACATTAGAAAATGACCACAGCAGGGCTTCTGAGATACATCAGTATGAAAAAGGTGCCTGCTGACGAGGCTGATGACCTGAAGTCCATCATGGAAAGCACCCAAGTTGGAAGGAGGAAACCACTTCCTGTTATTTGTCCTCTGGTTTCCAAATGTGGGACAAGACATGATGTGTACATGAGCACATATGTTAAATAACTAAATAAGTTAAAAATTCAACAAAAAGCAATGACAATGTTCTGTACATCTTCTAGAGATATTCAGTGGTTTCAATCTTCATTCAGTTCGGTTACCTTTAGGAAAATATAGTCCAAATTCACAAAATGAGAATACTTTAGAATCTAACAGTTCACATAATATTGACTGTCATTGTTTTTAAGGTTATATAATATAAATATTATATGTGCGTAAGTGTCTCTATATTTTGTGTGAAGAAATAATTTATATACAGCTTAGTGATATAAGTGGTTTAAGGAAACTACTTTAGTCTTGGAGCATATCATATGTGGGTAAGATGCAACTGAAATGTTATAGCAATAAATCATGACATGAATAGTATCATAACTCTGTTACAAAATTAACGAAACATACATTGTGAGAGTCTCCAATACGAAGATGTGTCCTAGAAACAATGAAAAATTATTGAATCTAGACTGTCTCACATAATCCATGTTTACTTTAATGACTTGTTCAAACACCTAACTTTCTTAGCATTGATGTAGAATTAATGAAAGATCATGTCATGAGAATAAAAGACCCAATCATTTGTTGTCATAGAAATGAGCTTGAATTCATTTGAGTCTGCCTTGTAAATTTTCTGCCCTTCTAATAAAAACAACAGTCATCTGAAATTACTAAAATTATAGTTTTCTATTCTTTGCACAAGTCTCCCCAAAGAGGTTTTCTTTGTGTTTTGCCTTTTGCTTCCTTTCAACTTTGTTATTCCTTGCAATGAGCAACACTTCACTTTGATAATTTCCACATTGAAAGTCATTTCCTCACAGACGATAAATCCATAGTTCGGGAGAGTAATTCAGTTTTCTCACTTATGCAGCATCACGCTCCATGCTGAGTCCTGACTGCTCTTCTGGTTCCATAATACTGCACACGGAATCCTGAGCTTAGTTTTGCTGAAAGTTAGACCTTTCATGTCAGATTTAGTAATTGACCGAAGTGCTATAAAAATAATAGTCTTAAGCATTTGCATATTAGATATACAGAGGCCGCCAAATACGTTCTGTTTATGACCTTCATTCTACTTACCGTTGATCTCTACTCTTCTACTGAGAGAGATAAAAAGGAGTATCTACATCATTATTCTTTCCTCAGCTGTGAAACCTCCTGTTCAAATCCTTATAAGTCTGTCATTCGCAGGTTACCTGGAGAGTCAAAGTCAAATATTCTTTTGAACTCCATAGTTGATATTCTATATTTACACAATATTTGAAAAATTATGGGAGGAGGGTGTCTCTCTACATCATCGAAACTTCTATATATTTTCAAATTGAAATATGAATTTTTAACAATAGGTTTTCTCCTTCCTGAGATATAAACTTGGTTTGGGTGTGTAATATATGTCTTGATTCAGCCATGTTTATTGTCGGGACTATCAAATCACTTTGGATGAACACTGAGATAAGGTTGGAATTAGTTTCAGCTTTTTAAAATGTATTTTAAAGAAGCAAGAATCAAATGTATCAACTATTTATTAATCTTTGTCCAATACCTTTCTTTTAACGTTTTTGTATATGATCAAACTTGGAAAATATTGCTTCAGCAAATTTTGTATAAAGTTAGTAAGATTTGTATGACACCTTTAAATATTTGTAGCATCAATAAAAGAAAATTAGGTATTTAATTTATTTAATTTAATCTCTGTAAATAATTGCAATGTCAAATGAATAATAAATCACCAAGTATCGATTGGTATATTTCAAATACAGTTTTGTGAAAAAGGATGGTCGTATATTTCAAAACAGTTATATGTATTATCAAAGAGTGCATGTTTAAAACAGGAAGGTAAAACTGTGAATATTTTCTGACTTAAGATTACTATGTATATCAATATTGGAAATTAATAAATTTATACTAAGGATTCCTTGTATTTAAAAAAAAGTAAGACTGTTATTTTCCATGTCTTTTCTCAAAAATCAAAAAATTAAGAAAAATAACCAGAAATAAGCAATTGCTATGTTCTGAGCACAGGAAGCTCTTAGAAGCCAAATTTAAGAACTTGGTTTAAAAAAATAAAGATATGGTTAACCATTTAAACATTTGCAGAACAATTACAAGATATAAAAGCAGCCTTTTCTGTTGAAGGTCAGTACTTTTTAATTTTTTAAATTATTGCTAATTAGTTGATCTGCATTAGCCATTCCAGTAAATTATAAAATATTATACAATATTGCCATTACAATTAACTTTGCATAATTAATTTATTTTGGAAGCCATTTAAATTTTGATCGTTCATTTTCTTTACACCTATGTATAGTAGCTATTTATTAAATGATGCTTTGCTCTGTAGGGACCACCTGAACAGCAAGTGGGTAATTTATCCAGGCTATACAGTTTTAAAACTAAAATCTGCAGTTGAGTATTACATATGTGATGAATAAAAAAGTGGCAGCATTTAATTTGCATGATTTTTTAAAATATATTTAAATGCATGAATTTTTCCTAGTCTAATATGGAAATTGAAACAATTGTCTATTTGTAGAATGGAAGCTCATATTAATTCAATAAAAAATTGTGTATTCATAACAAATTAAAATCAATGATATATGTTCAGTATTACAATTAAACATGGTCAATGATAAAGTTATGATAAATGTGAAAGATCTTTCACATCCACAGACTTTCAGATTAAAATAGATTTGCTTTTATATGAATTAATAAATAAGAATGACATATATGTTGTAGCAAAATTATCAAGAAGTAATCATAGGCGCAAGGAGGAATAAAGACATAAACACATGCACTATTATTTATTTGTGATAATGTAATGATGGGAAAATATTTAAAAGATATTTTTTCTCAAAGCTTTCCATCTGTTAGGATTTATTCTAAATGAATATTAATTGTATTTTTTTCTAATATTTGATTATATTAAAATGGTACATATGGATAAAATGTGATATATGGACATATAGATTTTCTTTTTTTAATTTATTATTCTTCCATTCAAAAATTTATGCTTCCTCCCCTCCTTCCATTCCCCTCCTGCTCCCCCACTCACCCTCCTCCCTCCCCTTCCCTCCTTAAGAGAGGGCAGCCTTGGGACGGGACACCCTTCAGGTTTCGGGAGGGGGGATGTACCAGGCCTAGGAAGCTTTGCATCCAAATAGACTAGGGTCCCAAAAAGCCAGTAGGGAGCTCAACAAATCCATCTGGACCTGGACTGAATGATCATGCAATGAAACCGGACTCTCAGATAGATTTTCTTTCACAAACAAATTATATTGAAGACACTGATTTTAAATTTTTCTTTGTAAGAATATAATAACTATAATGATTAAATTTTAGTTAATTAATTTATAATATAAAATCTATTGCCTAATAATTACAGGTAAAGAACAATTATAAGACAGAGAATATAAAATGAAAATGCTAAATTAAGTCTCTTCCATCTCAGAGACCATAATTTAGTATAACATTTTGAATTCTTTTATGCTAAAATATTCCTTCATAAAAATGCAAAGATAGAAATGCAATGTTCTCTACAATGGCCCATCTTCAGTCTACCATCTGTCATTGTGAATGAACCTTTATAATCACAGTTATTAAAATTGTGTTTTTCTTTATTAATTTTCCTAATGACTAATGGTATTCTGAATTATTTCCCAATGCTTAGTTGCCTCTATTTTCTTTTTTTGGGGGGAGGGGCATCAAGTTTTTTTTTCCATTTTCTTTATTATTATTAAAATTTTCTACCTCCTCCCCTCCTCCCATTTTCCTCCCCCTGCCACTATTTTCTTAATGTTCTTTGTCAATCTTAGTCCAAATTTTCTAAAAGGTACCTTACAGGTGTTCCTTATAAATAAGATCTGTATTACCTTGGTGTCCAATAAAATACACATTGGTTTGTGTGATTGAGGGCTATTTGAAGTTACTTGTGTGAAAACCTAGCTTTTATTTATAATTTTCATATTAATATTACAAAATGTACTGGTAAGTATTTTGTCAACTCTTCAAGATAGTATCATGTGGAAAGAAGTTATAGTAACTAAAAATTTCCCCACATTAAGCCTCCAGAAAAACTTTTGGTGCCCTTGATTTTCTTTCTTTTCATTCTCTCTCTCTCTCTCTCTCTCTCATTCTCTTTCTTTCCTTTTTTCTTTCTTCTTTCCTTCCTTTCTTTTTTCCTTTATTAAAAATAGATTCTTTTCTTATAAAATGCATCCTGACTAGATTTCCCCCCTCTACTCCTCCCTGTCCCTCCTCTCCTTCCCTCCCCTACAAATCCACTCTCTTTCTGTCTTTCACTAGAAAAGAACAGGATTTTACATGATAACAAACAAAGTAAATAAAAAATTAAAAGGGGGAATAAAACAATTGGATTGAAGTTGAATGTGGCATGCTAACAGAAGGAGAAGAGTTCCGAGAGTAGGCACAAAAGACAGGGACTACTCATTCTCCCAGAAAATGTAGGAGAGGTGTGGGTCTCCCTTCACCCTACTTGCTACCCTGAGAGTTGCAGAACTTGGGTTAGCCGTGGGTATATGCTGTAGTTGGGGTTTATGATATGGTGATGAGTCATGGGAGGAGTGTTAGTAGGTGATGGTCTGTGAATCCATAGCAGATTGGAGCTGTGGTGAGGAAAGGCTATAATCATGTTCTGTTGCAGTGCTAGGCAATGGTTTGATGGATTGGGTCTGGGGGAACATAGAAAGCAGAAGGTCTGTATAGTGACTTTTATTGATCAATGATTGATGTGGGAGAGCCTATTCTACTATGAACAGTAATACAGAGAGGCAAACCATTTTGCATTAAATAAGATAGCAGACTGCTCAAGTCATGGGGAACAATTCAGCAAGCATGTCCCTGCATAGTCTCTGTGTCAGATCCTTCTTCCAGGTTCCTGATCTGAGCCCCTGCTCATTCTTCATTGAACGATGAACTATTGACAGAAACTATAAGATCAAATGAACCTTTTTCTCCCCAAGTCCCTTGTAGCTACAATATTCTTCAGTAATAGAAAGCATACTAAGACAGTATGTATATATAACTCTAAATTTGGTATACATAATGTAGATTATGTCTTTTAAAAACCTACTTTATGTCTGGTTTCATAGTTTAATAAGTCCGTAATATCTTCAAATTTTATTGTTTTTCAAAATATATATACTGATTAAGATTTATTTCCACATATATGGAGCTTTTTGTTACATTTTTCTGCAAATGCAATATTGTTTCATACTGATAACATATCAGAAAATATTTTTTATGGTTGTAAAAAAGACACCAAATAAGTAAATAAACAATCTTTATGGTTCATAACACAATTTTTCTACTGACGAGTCACGGCACGAATTTTATGATTTTTTTAAAATGTTGCAAGATCCCCGGTGGCAGTAGGCTGCAGAAATGCTGTAGGTCCCAAATGGTGGTAGCGGGCCATGTGGCAGCAGGCAGTGGGCTCTGGGAGC
>LOEQ01007098.1:93866-104546 GCA_001685075.1 Bramus lutescens | reverse complement strand
GTGTAAGTCTGATGGGTTTACCTTTATAAGTTACTTGACCTTTTTCCTTTGCATGATTTTTTTTAAATACAGAGGGGAGCAGAGAAAAATGTAGAGCTCAATAAAAATAATAATAAAAAGTTAGTTACAGAACAAAATATGGTTATAAATCAAGGCTTGTCTCTAATTCATCAGTAGGATAAGTAGGCAGGTTACTTGTCACAATGTAAACAAATTTCAGATGTTTTTAAATGACACATTTAACCTTTGTATTGGTAGAGTTAGTTGTTTGATAATAGATGTCAAAGGTTTTACCTGATAACAACAAGAGTATTATATCTATAGAGACGTAGACAATAGATGGCTATAAAGCAAATTAAAGATGGTCCAAGATAATTTGGAGTTGGCCTGCACCATTTCAGCTCTCCACTGTAATGGTGGTTCAAGGCAACCAGTCTTGTAGAATTTCTAAAACAGATGTGACATTATTTTTTTCTTTTCGTGAATTTTCATTCACAGCCACAGTCCTATTCTTTTGTATTCTGTTATTTTCAGATTTAGAGTATTATTTCTCTAATATCATTTCTGTGGCAATTCTGTAGAAGATAGCACTTCATAGTACAGTTTAAATTATACTTTATCTCAAACGTTTGGCAAATGATGTATTTTGAGGTTTGTTCCTCAACTTCAGAATATTTACAACTATATAAGAAATATCCTAGAGATAGAAGCTAAACCTAAGCATAAAAATCTACTCTCCTTCTCTCTCTCTCTCTCTCTCTCTCTCTCTCTCTCTCACACACACACACACACACATGCTAACAAGAAAGAACATTTTATACTTCTAGTCCCATGTTTGTGTCTCCAAAAGATTAGATTTTATTTTGAAACATTTTGGGTTTCATTTTTTGAATTTAGTTTACTCACAGTATTTTTCACAGTCATGGGCCAGCTTTTCCATGAATAAACAACATTGAACGATTATTTGTGTTGTATGTTCTGGGAACTCAACTCCAGTCCTCTTCAAGATCAGCAAGCTTTCTGAGCAACTGAGCCATCCTTCCATCCTTACCGTATATTGAAACAAGAAAAAAAAAATCCAAATCCTACTACAAAAGGTAAATCCCATGGGTTGATGGTATAGTTCAATTGGTAGACTAGCAGCAGCCTACTATACATATATGATGATGGAGTTAATCTCTAGCAACACATAAACGAGGTACGTTGGTGCACACATGTAATGTAATCTAGCACTCAGGAGTCAGAGAAGAGAATCAAAAGTTCAACATTTTCCTCAGGTACAGAGTCACTTCAAAACCAACCTAAGCCACGTAAAACAAAAGGAGAATTGAATTAAGAAGCAACTATTAATTAATGTAGATATATTCTAGAGATTTAAGAGAAATCAATCAAACCAGTCATATCAGTTGTAGAAATGAGTTCCAGGATGCCATTTCAAATGTCAATCTATTCAACACAAGAAGTGTGAGCTAGAGCATGATTTAATCACCTATAACCTTCTATTCCAACCTCAGTGGTTACTGTTTATGTGCTTAGCTTATATGTTCCTTTGAGATTGTTTTTCCTTCCATAATTACTTATGCTCCTATTCTATTAAGTTATTATGCAATTAACTTGTTCAAAGAAAGGAACTAGTCTCTTTTATGTAAATAATCTTCACTTTTCACCAAATATGTGGAGAGAGGCTGAAGAGCACCTGTCTTGAACCGTATCTGGATTGTATCTTTAATGACTTAGGCGGGCTTTCTCCAAGTCACAGGTAATCTATGGTTTTCTTTGTAAGATGTTTCTCTATTCATTCATTGTAGTTGGGACCATTTCTCATTCTCTATTTTCATTGTAGGTTGATATGTAACATCCCCCTGGAAATCATCTTTTACTGAGTTATTTATTCCCTTTCATAACTCCATCTTTGTGACCATTTCTTAAAAACAATTGGAAAGTAAAAAAGTAAAACTGCAGAAAATGCAAACCTATGATGAATGGATTATGGATATATGTAGGCATTTATGGAAATATTGTACCCCCAAAGGCCTATATGGGAGTCAGAATGATGTCAAAAATGTTTTATGTTTCAGAATTGTTTATACAATCTACAGGGAAAGTTTTGTTTTTAAGTAAATAACACAGACAGAGTATTTTACTGATAAATTATCTTAACAACCAACTGTAGCTAAGAATTATTTCTAATATGTATTCTTTATGAAACTAAATAAAATCCAAAAGAGCTTTCTAGAAAAGGGTAAGGAATACATGCATAAGATCCTAATGCCAGAATTTTTCCTTTCAAGTATAATAGGTATATAAAGTGGATCATTTTTCCATTCAAAACTAGTCACTAGAGAATACTCTTATAATATCAAGTTGCTTAAGACACCACTTGACAGTTCATGCTTCTATGATGCTGAGAGCTTTGTGCCTCTGAACATCTCAAGAGAAAAGATCATGAACATATTGACAGAAAACATGGGTTTTCTCATAATTCAGAAAATGTTCTGATAGTATATCAGATATAAATTTGTTTTACTTAATTTGTGTTCAGGCTTGATAATGTTTTCAATATAAACATTTCATTTTTTCTTCAATTCTTTAACAATAAAAAAGCTTGGGTCAACCAAATGACTCAAGGTTTGATAAACTAACTTTGATTCAAGATGTAACTACACCTGTTTGGCCTTTGAAGATTTCATGAATAAGCCTGGTATGTAAGATGGATATGAATTATTTCCTGACTTCTGTTTTCCCACAAGCATCTTCTACATTTATTCTTTTTTATTAAGATGCAAAATTCTTGTTTCATTTTATGAGAAACATCACAATATACAATGTGATGATTGTATTAAGTTATTCTTCATTTCCCATAATGTTTAGACTGACAGCTTAATGGGTTCCATATCCACATTTTTATTAACTTTGGGTACAAAATTAAATCAGAACAAAAAAATCCAGATGCTGTACCAAGCATCTCTCATTTTCCAAAAGCATTTAAAGTATCACAAGGCTGACATTGAATTTACGAGCTGAATTGAAAGAAAGTACCATACTGTGGAACTGCTTTGGTGGAGTCATGTTTGGTGACTGTGAACATTCAGCCTATGGCATCTCACCTCTGCTATCAGAAACAGGTCCTGAGAAGGTCACTGTAACCTTGGATGATGCTGATTTTTTTTGAATTATGCTGTGATTTGACAGGAGCTATAAGAAGCCACATTGTAGATGACATACCTTTGTAACTACTGTTATTCTCTCATTGTGACCAAGACAGTGGTGGTCAGAGCCCAGAAGCTGACTGTGATACATCCATTCTACCCTAGCATACCTAGAAGTGCTCCCCTTGTGTCCACAACTCCAAGAATTCTTTCTAAATCTTTGCATTTTTATTGTTGTTGTTGCTGTTGTTTTGTTTATTGAGACTGTTTCTCTGTGTAGCTCTGGCTGTTCTGGAACTCACTCTGTAGATCTGGCTGGTCTTGAACTCACAGAGATCTGCCTGCCTCTGCCTCCCTGAGTATTGGGAGTAAAGGTGTGTGCTACCACTGCTCGGTGAATTGTTTTTATTTATACAGTTTCTATGGAGGCATGTGTTATCTACCATAGTGGGTTCCAGCATTCTGGAACTGTAAGTCCAAACAAAACATTTCTCTCCTAAATTTCTATTTGTCATAATATCTTATCACAACAAAAGAAATATAACTAAAGCAGTTTCTTTGTTGATTTTTGATTATGTAACTTAAATTTGTTACAATTATTTAAATTAAGTATTGATAAAAGGTAATTAAACAAATGTTTTTTATAACTCTTTAAATTAAAAATCACAGTAAATGTAAACTAATTAACAATATTTAGACATTATTATTTCTTAAAATGAACATTTAGCAAAATTATAAAAGATTGAATTATTTCTGTTCTGTAGAACATTTTTTAAAATGGTAATATATGTTAACATGTCTACTTAAACTTATATGTTCGGTCAAAATATGTTAAATTAATTGATTATTTATTGATGATCACATCTCCATTTCTAGACATTGTAAAAAATGACTTGAAAGAAAAATAATTTTTAAAGAATTGCTGCGAAGGCCTTATCATAAAAGCTCTTATCTTGTGAGTTGGCAAGACATATTTTGAGCAGAATTTTTCATCCTATCAATGGTGATCATTCATGTGAGTTGACATCTTGGGCTTTCATTAATCTTCAACTGTAAAAATGTTAAAAGCTTTGATGGCAGTAAAATCCTTATGTATTTTGTATTCCTAGAAGAGGAACAGACTAAAGCTGGTTCAAAATAAATGTTTTGTGATGAATTGCAGAAGGAAAACAAGCCTCAGGTTTATTCTTTATTCAATCTTAGCAAAAGGTATTCCATAAAAATGTGATAACTTAGGAAAAGATAAAAGAATATGTCTCCATCATTTTAACAGGGAATTAACCATTCAGTAATAAAACTAATTGCCACTCAGCAGGTTACAGGTGAGTCTTCCAGAAAGAATAATTAATTCATAGAAAGCTTACAGACATTTTAAAGGAACATGTCACTAAAATTACATGTCATAAGAGTATAAAAAGGTAATACTGGCTTTTAATAGACAAATGAGACTATAAGGGACTAGATGATATCTAGTCCCATTTCATGCACCTGGAAGATTTATCTTTAATTTAAACTGGCACATAAATTGAACATTTCTGAGAGGTCAAATTACTCCTCTGTGAAGACGGAAGGAGAGATAAGTAATAATGATGATCACACTTTACATTTCCACGGCATTATAAAGCCATTTAATCTACTTTTATATCCCTAGCTCCAGAAGAGAAGGAAAATATTTCATAATCTCAAAATTATGATCTGACTTTATCTTCCTCATACCATACTGTGCAGCTTAGATGAGCACCACACTGTCTTTGTCTCCTAGAAATTCCAGAGACTCATAATCCTCAAATTAGTGCATGGTTCACAAGTCAAACCCATGATTTTGAACAGTGTAGTTTATGAGACTAAATATAACTTTTTGATATAATTATTGGTATTTGAGATGAAATACATACATACATACATACATACATACATATATATATATAATGGAAAACTAAGTAATAATCACTCAAACAAAATCCTACAATAAAGGTAACAAAAATTCATATATAATAATGTATTGACAACATAAAGTTTTCAAGTATTCTTTTTTTCTTTCCTTTTTTTTTTGAGAGTTTTCCTGTGTAGCCCTGACCAGCATGGAAATCTGTCTGTATATCGTAGACCAGGCTTTCCTAAAACTCACAGAGATCCACCTGCCTCATAAGTGCTGAGATTAAAGGTGTGTGCTGCCACTTCCCATCTGTAAAGTCGTTCTATAAAACTCAAAATAAAATAGTCTTTGCCCTGATACCTCTTTGACAGCTTACTGTCAATACTCAATCACAGCCTGCATTTGTCAAGGCCCTGGGTACAATGTTAAGAATTCAAAAGCAATCCAGGTGGTGTGCACACGCCTTTATTCCCAGCACTCGCCAGGCAGAGCCAGGTGGATATTTGTGAGTTTGAAGCCAGCCTGGTCTACATGAGTTGTTCCAGCGCAGGATCCAAAGCTACAGAGAAACCTTGTCTAGAAAGAAAAAAAAAAGAAAGAAAAAGAATCCAAAAGCAGAAAGGATGTAAGGTGAGAACAAGAAACAGGTTGTTGGTAATCCCAAAAGTTAACAATTTATCATTTCAATAATGTGCTTTTAATAATGAATAGACAGTCACCCCATGCCTTTACTATGTACATCATTCATGATTATTAGGCATTGGGTTTCAAGATCTCTTCATTATAGTGGCATAAAGACCTACATTTATACACATATTCTAAAACCCCATGAGTGTTTTCAATCTTGTCATTGCTAACAGTCTTGCTATAAATGTGTTTAAAATATTTCTTTCCTTGGGGGATGATTGAAGGAGAGGGGAGAGGAAGGGAGGGGAGCAGAGAAAAATGTAGAGCTCAACAAAAATAAATAAAAAAATTTCTTTCCTTATATCTCAAGTTATTAAATGATCTAATACAATTATATTGAGAATATTGTGGTTAAAATGAAAGTTTCTTAAAAATTAAGAAGAGCTTTGTGTGTGGCCTACTGTGGGATAATACTTTTCTACACTGTAAAAATTTGTCACTTATATTGATTTAATAAAACATGGATTGGCCAGTAGCTAGATCTAGGTGGGATGACCAGACTAGAATTCTGGGAAGAGGAAAGGAAGAGATGCAGTAACCAGACAGACAAGGAACAAACAAGATCAGCATACCTCACTGAGAAAAGGTACCAAGCCACATGGCTAAGTATTATAAGAATTATGGGTTAATTTGAATTGTAAGAGCTAGTTAATAATAAGCCTGAGCTAATAGGTGAAACAGTTTATAATTCATATAAGCTTCTATGTACTTCTTTGGGACTGAAAGGCTGCAGGACCAGGCAGGACAGAAACTTCTGACTACAGTGGTCATTGCAGAACTACTGCTATAAATGCGACTGAATTGTGTGTTCTTTTCCTTGGAAATATGTAACTATAGCTATCAGGTTAGGTAATTTCAATGTAACCTTTGTAATTTCAATGATTCTTTTTTCAGTATAGCTTGGAAAATTTGTCTTGGAGATGAAAGTGCAGGGATGGGGAGAGAAGCAACATCAACAATCTGAGGAAGAAGTGGTGAATAGGATTCTTCTTACGAATATTTCAGCAAACAGTACATGCCGTTAAACAAATACCTCCAAACACAGACTCTTGGCATGACACAAAGGAGTGGCATTTAAAATTTCAAATTAAACACAAGTATTTTACAAAGCAAAGCAATACCAAACCCTAGTGAATTTACCTCCCTGATTTTTCTTACCCTGTTCGATAACATATAAAGACTATACTAAAGACTCCACATATGTTTGGGGTCACTATAAGAAAATGACATCGCCATAAGCACACAATAAGGAAATCGTAGTTCTTACATACCTGAGAATCTCCTGCCCCAGGAATGGTGCCAAAGCATCTGAGTAGCAAACTATTAGGGAGAGCCATCTTTATTCACCTCTGTCAGAGTAGTTTGTCCTCTGTGGAGAGGTACCCCATAGTCCCACCTTAATATCATCCCACTCTCCACAGATAACACCATCTTTAGGAAGGAGCACAAAGATACCACGATCAGGCATCATAGAAGAAGAATAGCACTAATGTCTGAAAATTGTAAAGTAACTGAAATTGAAGTCTAGGTAGCTATGTACGACTGCATGCCCACTGAAAACAGAAAAAAACTTCTGCAATTTAAACATTTTAAGTAACAACAATCTAAGATTTTCTATTATAAAGCACCACATACTCAAGAGAGTAAGAAATGTAAGAAATTCAAGGAAATTTTAAATGAAATACCAAAGACAAGTGCTTTATCTCAAACTAAACTAAAGCATCAAATGTTGAAATAAACTGAAAAGAAATTTCTTAATCTGATGTTGACATGGTTATACTTTCTTTGGCTTGATTTATTTTGCATTTTGGTATATCATTTTAAATTCATCATCATTTTAAAGTCTATCCCCCAAAATCATATAGAATTTTTACTAGCCATTCTAAGAACGAATTTAATAAATAATGTTAATGATTATTCATTTTGAACACTAGCACATTCAAATTAATTCTTTATCATTTATTGTATTTTCTGTACAATCTTGAAAGTTTCCCCTACTTTTTCTATGATAGATATACATATTTCTCAAGGATCCATTATAAATTCTACAAGATGTTTGAAGAAAAATTTTATTTGATCTATGCTTAACATTTGCATCATTATAACTTAATAAAATAACTGATATTCAAAGAGCTATATGTACTTTATATGTACAATTTGATGCAACTAAGAAAGCTCCATGTTAACTCTTATTTAAATATTTGCTATAATTCCTTAATAAAGTCATGGGTTCTTGCTTGCTCTGAGGTTAATTACTAGTTGTTTCATTTTGCTCATGATGATACTCAGATTTCATATTCCTTCAAAGCAGCATTTGAAAAGCCATTTAAATTTATACATTTATCCATGTCTCAGGTCAGTGGTTCTCAACTTGTGGGTCTTGACCATTTTGAGATTGAATGCCACTTTCACAGGGGCAGCATATCAGATGCTTTCATTACTATTCACAAGTGTCAAATTCACAGTTATCAAGTAGCAACAAAATAATTTTATGGTTGGTGGGTCTTCATAAAATGGGAAACTTTATTAACGGTCGCAGCATTAGGAAGGCTGAGTAGCACTACTCTAGACTCTATAATCTGTTGTTGTATTATTCTTCTTTACAGTCTCTTTTGATCCTTTGGATATCCTTTGCTCATTACAGGAGGTGTCAAAATAATGATGAGGAAAACTACAGAGACAGCTAAACCCAGCCAGTTGGGGCTCACTGACTCTATAGACTGACATCTGGGAAACCTGCTTGGGACCAAACCAGACACTCCAAATGTGGGTGACAGTTATGTGGCTTATCTATTGGGGGATGCCATGGCAGTGGAATCAGGATTTATCTCAGGAGCATGAACTGGCTTTTTGTTGTCCATTCCCTATGGTGGAATATCTTGCTCTGCCTTGATACAGGGGAGAGAGACTTGTTTAGCCTCTACTTGGTATGCCAGACTTTTCTGACTCTTCAAGGGAGGCCTTACCCCCTCTGAGGATTGAATAGCCAGTGCAAAGGGGGGAGGTGGAAGTGGAAGAAAGGGAGGGATGGGGAACTGGGGCTGGTATGTAGAGTGAAACAAAGATTAAATAAAAACAAAATAAATAAATTGCCACATAAGCATAGTCACTGATCTTTCCAAACTGTCGGACAAGGACTCTTGCTTTTCCTGTCAGTTTCAACCAGTGACAAAAGCAGGGTTCATAAGCACAAAAGCATAAACACACCTGTGCTAAGTTATTGTTACATTTTTCACCCATCAGGATTCAGGGATTAGGGGCTTTCCCTATGTGTTCCATCATTGTCAACCAGCACAGAATCTTCAAACTCTTAGATTCATGTATTCTTTTTGCTGTTAGGAAAAGGCATGTTTTGGGGATTGTTGCTTAGAGAGGAATCTGTCTAGCTTCTGGACAGTCTTCATGGGAACTCCTGGGAACTTGAGCTTTGTTTCACCCTACAGGAAAGTGGAATCTGAAGTCAAAATGGCTGTCTTTAGGCCAAGTTTCATTTGCCTGTTCCCTTCACTGCTGTGACTGAATTACTGTCATACTAGCACAAAGAAAAAACTTGACTGAAGTAGAATAGGGAGCCGAGAGATTAGCCCTCATGTATATGGTCTTATGATTCTCAAGAAGGACATCAAAGATTACTTAAGAAGGGACCTTGCTGTGGGACAATGGTCTATACCCTGTCATTTGTATTTTAAATAAACACTGATTGGCCAGTAGCCAGGAAGGAAGTGTAGGCAGGGTGACCAGGCAGGAACTAAAGGCAGGGCAATGAGAATTCTGGGAAGAGCGAAGTTTTGGTCTGAAGTTGTCATCCAGACACATGGGAAGCCAGACACAAAGCAAGAAAGATATGACTGCCTGGCCAAAAAAGATACCAAACCACATGGCTAACACAGACAAGTATTATGGGCTAATATAAGTTATAAGAGTTAATAAGAAGCCTAAGCTACTAGGCCATCCAGCTTACAATTAACGTAGACTTCTGTGTGTTTATTTGGGACTAAATGGCTGTGGAACCTGGTGGTGTGGAACCTGGTGGGACAGAAAGCCCTGTCAATAGAATGGTGTGTCAATGTGGGGCTTACCAAATTCACTTAAAAACCTTAGAGAGCCTGGGAAGTTATTCTAGACAGAAAAGACTAGAGTTAAGTATGGATTCTTGATAGCAGCACTTTCTAAGATGGGCTCTGCTTGCTAGAGGCAAGCACTTTCATTTAAGAGAGGCTTTCTGACTCAGCTTTAGCTGCAAAACCTTGCAGGTCTTTTAAGAGGTCTTGCCATGAAACACTTAAATGGTGTTGATGAAAAATTGACTGCATACTTTTTGGTGTTGGCAGGGATCTTGAAATGCCATAGAGTTGTAGCAATAAACATGGCTCTGGTTAGTAACTCTGCCATGAGGCTAGAACCTCTGCCATGAGGCTAGACTCTCAGAAAAAAATCTAAGGAATAGGCTGGATCCAGCTGTCAAATCCTATCTATATTGCTTAGCAAATTAAAGATTCATGTGGTCAAAAAAAGAAAAATGTAAAGATAGATTCAAAGATGAATAAAACCTCTAAATGGTTTATTGTGAGTTTAAAAATATATGTAGGCTTGGGAGAAAGGGATAAGGGGATAAAGTCCTTAAAAGAAAAAAAGAAAAAGGAGATCAGTTGGGTATTGTGGCACACACCTTTAATCCCAACATTTGGGAGGCAGAGGCAGGTGGATCTCTGTGAGTTCAAGGACAACCTGGTCTACAAAGTGAATTTCCAGGCCAGCCTGTCTCAAAACGGCAAAAACTATAAAAATAAAAGAAATAGAGGTTAAAATAAAGCCATGTAAGGATGAAAAATATGCAGTAAGTCTGGATACTGTATGTTATTGTGTTGTCTTTAAATTATTTGATGACTGAGGAAGGAGAAAAAGCTGCTAAAAGACATTTGATTATAAATATTGCTGGATTAATTCAATATATATATATATATATAT
>LOEQ01007098.1:81675-93861 GCA_001685075.1 Bramus lutescens | reverse complement strand
ATATATATATATATGCTTTGAGTTTAAAATTTAAGTCTAAAGATATGTTATTTGGAGAAGAGGTTTTGCTTTTGTTTCCACAGGAAATGAGGGACTGTGAATTCATTCAGTGTTAAGAAAAATCAGTTTGAGCAAGGAAGACCCCCTGAGAAATCTCAGATAGGAGAAATGTTTCAGTCTGTAGTCATCACCTAGACACAGAAGAAACCAGACACACAGCAAGTGAGATGTGACTGCCTTTCCAAAAATGGTACCAAGCCACGTGCCTAACACAGACAACTATTATGGGTTAATATAAGTTATAAGAGTTAATAAGAATCCTGAGCTATTAGACCAACTAGTTTATGATTAATGTAGGCCTCTGTGTGTTTATTTGGGATTAAATGGCTGTGGAACCTGGTGGGACAGAAGGCCCTGTAAACAGGACCTGAGGCAGGCAATGTTTCCAACAGTTTCTTCAGCAAATGGTGCATGAAAACTGTCTTTACATCTGCAATGAATTAAAGTCAGATCCTTCTACCTAAAACACTATACATGAAAATGAACTAAAACTGTATCACAAATCTGTTTACAATAGAAAAACTGTTAAATGAGATACAGAACATAATCTTTTTGGTATTGAGTTTGGCAATCATTTCAAAAACAATGCCAGCAGTAAAGGTAACAAAAAGAAATTAGTTATATTTTGTTTCTTTATAACGAAAACCTTTTGTATATCAAAGGACATTTTCAAAAGATCGAGAAGACAATGTTAATTTTTCAGATTTCCAATGCCCCCCTAGTACCAGGATATGGCCAGTGGGGTATTGGAAACTTCAAAATCAGGGCTATAATCTAAAAATATCAGTTTATTAGAGTCATGACTTTAAAAGGTAAACTAGAATTCCAATAGATTTCTTTCTCTGTCCTTTCCTCCTTTCTTCTCTCACCTTTTCATTTTCTATCTTTGTTTTCTGGTTAACATGAAACAGACAAACTTCCTCCATCACATCTGTTGGCATAATGAAATATTGCATAAGAGGCTGAAGAACAATTGAGTCAAGCAACCATAGTTTGAAATCTTTGAATACATGTGCTAAAATAAACATTTTCCTCCTTTTGATATTCTCACTTATTTTTTTCACAGTAGAAGAAAATTAATGTAACAGTCTGCAAAGTGAGAAATAGTATTTGAAAACCCTGAATCTGATAAGGAAATACTTTACAGGATATTTATACTACACTTAAAATAAATAACCAAACAACACTGTTTCCCCATTCTCAAGGCTCAGAGAAACATAGGGGAAAGTGATCGTAAAGAATTTAATAAGCACAGGATGACAAAGGGATTTGTGACATGTTGTCTTCTGGACATGACAGACCAATGTTCAGTAATTGTTGCCTAAACCAGATAAATCCATTTAAAATTTTAGCATGCACTGGGGAGGAATCCTCAGTCCCCACAGCTAGCTGAGGACTTATTGACAGCTGATGGCTTCTTCAGAGAAAGAGAGTCACTGCATTTTTGGCAATGTTTCAACTGTGAAGTTACCAATAGCTTAGAGAATGGCCCCATGCTTATTTATAGGTAGTCAACACTAACTGGGTTAGTTAAAATTGTGGTAATGATGATAATGATAAAAATAACAGCAGCAATAATAATAAATAAGGCATGAAATTTGGACGTAATGATGGTTTGTTGAGTAACAAGGGAGTTGACAAGAAGTAGTGAAGTGTTGGACAAGTGATGTGAAATAATGTTCTTGTACACTGTAAGGATTGTCACCCATATTTGTTTAATAAAATGCTGATTGGCCAGTAGCCAGGCAGGAAGAAGTATAGGCAGAGTAATCAGACAAGAGAATTCTGGTAAGAAGAAAGGCAGAGAGTCAGTCACCAACTAGATGCAGAGGAAGCAAGATGAGAATGCCTTACTGAGAAAGGTACCAAGCCACGTGGCTAACCTTAGATAAGAATTATAGGTTAATTTAAGTTATAAGAGGTAGTTAGTAATAAGTCTGAATAATAGGCCAAACAGCTTATAATTATTATAAGCCTCTGTGTGTTTGTTTGTGACTGAATGACCTTGTGATCGGGCAGTTCAGAAACTTTCATCTAGAGGTAAGACTGAAGTATACACATACATGGCCAAAATTTTAAAAGCATAAATATTATTTTAAAAGTCAATATCAGAAAAAGAAAAAAACTGTATATATACCTATTATCTATTTTAATTCCTGATATGAAAATATTCCCATTACCCAAATAGCAACTATATATATATATGAGCTTACGTAGTTAAATATATATTTTTAAGTGTAATTTTGTTAAAAAATACATATATGTATTTATAAAAGAAAAGGTTAAAAAGTATGATTATTTTAACCTATTCTAGCTTTCTTTTAATAATAAGTTAAATTAAGGCTTATTCAAACAAATATTAAAACATATTGACTGATAATATGTATAATTTTTTTCTAAAAATGGTACCTGAGTATCCAACCAGCATACAAAAGAGGCTCAACATCTTAACTGCTAGAACAATATAAATCAATCACTGTAAATGTCATCTTATACTCATCAAAAGGGTTACTAGTTAACAAGATGTAGGTAAGAACATGAGAAAAAGAGAAAACTTATTTTATGTGTGTTATGGTGAGCAAACCTCCCTGAAATTAAACAAACAAACAAATAAAAAGCCTGAATTATCAGATTCTTCAACAATTCCAATTCTGTGTACAGATGCAGAAAACCTGATTGCACCACACTATCACCATTAACAACTTAAAAAGTAAAAAAAAAAAAGACAAAAAAACCAAATATGCACAAAGAGATGAGTTGCAAGGAAATGTGATTTTCATATGCAAAGGAGTCAGTTTTAAAGAGAAAGGAAATTAGCATGGTCTGGTTGTCTCTTTGAGGTGTCATGGTAAGCAGAAAAATTAAGTCATGAAGAACAAGTACCTCCTGGTTTAGCTTGTATGAGACACTGACCAGTTCATAAATACAGGCAGAAATAAAACTGTGGATGCCAGATGTTGGGGAAAAGTTTTCATTTAATAGGTAGATTCCACTTTCTAAGATAAAAAAGAATTATGAGATGAATGATGATGGTAGCACAACAATGGAAATGTCCCTAATTATTAATGACTATAATTCATAAAAGTGATAAGATACCAAAGGCTTTGATATGTGAACTTTGTTGTAACAACCTATTTTTATTATACCACAGAACATCTGGAACACATGGAATATAGAAGTTTAGAAGAAAAAAAAGTAAGAACAAAATACGCAACTAAAAAATGTATGGATTTTCTTAGACCCACTGTAAAATTGAAGTCATGGTTAAAACTGCTCTGTTGAAATCTTCAGAAACAGGTGAATATAGTGAATGATGGCCAAAGCAAAAGATTCTAAAGCCACATGCTGATAGGAAGACTTACGTGCTAGCTCGCGTTCCCTGTGGAAGTTGTCATGTACAAAGAGATGGGGAATTCTCCCACTGTCTTCAGTCATAGCAGTGTCCGCACGCTGCTTACCTTTGGAAAACCAAAGAGACTCTCAAGGTTAGAACTGAAGCTCTGGGGAGGGCAAACATTTTAAAGCATAGTTCGTGTGTTTTTTCAGAGCAAACGCCTATTGTTCAGAGGACGTTACAAGTGCTGATCTCACAGAGGGAAGGATATTTGCCCAACCTATCACTCCCTGCCATACTCTTCCTCACATAAGAGGAGAAAAAGTGAAGACATACTTGTGAAACTCATAACGAGGGACACAACCCACTTATGTACTGAGATTTAATTATAGGACGGGAGAATATTATACTACCCACCCCTCCTCCTACAGTCACAAAGTAGAGTACACATGTAACTGTCTCAGCCCCTCATGACACATGGCATAATCTATCATTGGTCAGAAAGGAAGCTATAGTGTTTTTTCTCCTGTGTGTAGGGGAGTGTAGAGGATGTGGGCATGTATGCATATTTGTTGAGTGTGTATGTGTAGATGTGTAGAAGTCAGCCTCTGGTGTAGTTCCTCAGGTGCTTTGCTTTTAGAATCAGGTGTTATAACTGGTCAGGAATTCATTGATTAGATGAGGTTTTCTGGTCAGTGATCCCAGTGATATGCCTGTCTACATCTTGTCAGTGCTCAGATTGCAAGCAAGAATCACCATGTGGGGTTTTGCACTTGAGTGTTGAGGAGCAAACTTATGTCCTTATCATTGTATGGCAATCACTTGCCTACTGAATTATCTTGTTAGTTCCTGCAATGATTACTTGCACCTATACAAGCAAACGTATTTATATCAAAGCATAAGCATCTGCAGGCTCCCCTATTTATCAAGGTATATTTTTTTCCTGTGCTCACTGGGGAATCTTCAGAGGTATATAAACTTGAGTCTTCAAATTTATTCTCTAAAACCATGAAACTAATTGCCTATTTATGGGAAAGAGTCTGAAGTTTTTCCAAATATGAAGATTTTGTTAAGTAGAATATCTCTCTTGAAAAATGTGTGTAAATCAAAATATACATATATATGAATATGCATGTACACACTACATACCTAATACCTGATAACCTCTGCTCCCAAGTACCCTGAAGCAGAATAAATGGCTTTTTAAAAACATGAAAAGCCATCTGTTGGTTTATGAGTTTGTGATAATCAGTTTAGGCAATTACTCTGTGCACAAAATAAGCACATTTAATGAGTTCATTAGCATGAAGTTCACTGAACAAGTTCACTCTTATTAAAACAAGTAAGTAATAGATCCTAAGATTGCGTTATGCACATTTATACACAGTTATAAACATAACTGAATGTTGAAAAAAATATGATTCTCTAAAATGTTACCAAGTTAGCCAGAAATATAAACATTTTTGAGAGGTACTCCAATACCTGGGTGAAATTAATTAGCACCCAAGCACCACTCAAGGAAACTCTTGCTCATGAGAGTCTACTTTTATATGCCAGCTCTGAGAAGTGTATACTGTAAAGCTGCACACTGCACCTGCTCTGTTAAACTTAGTTCTGTTCTCAGTTAAGACACCCAGGTCCTCATTACCTTGAGATGAAATGACTTTTGTACATTTCTTATTTCTTTAAAAGTTTGCTTGCCACATATAAGTCATTTTATTTCAAAGACTTTTCTAATAAATGAGGTATAGTATTTTATTATTGCTTAATATAGTATACAGATAATAATAATCTATCTTTACAAAGATACATTGCTGTCTCT
Source organism: Bramus lutescens (assembly GCA_001685075.1). Lineage (NCBI taxonomy): Eukaryota > Metazoa > Chordata > Mammalia > Rodentia > Cricetidae > Bramus > Bramus lutescens. The sequence continues at coordinate 88,645 of LOEQ01007098.1, read as the reverse complement.
TATATAAGCTTAGTGTAGTGTAGTTGAAAGATTTTCTCCTTGCTTTACCTGTACTTTTATTTTGTGCATGAATTTTGGGTGTTTGTAGATGCTGGTGTGTGTGTGTGTGTGTATGTGTGTGTGTGTGTAAACCCTTTAGTTTAGCATCTTGCTGTTACTAAAGCAAACAAATATGATTCTTTTTTCTCTTTTATTGGAAATAATTTTATACAATATATTCTGATGTCAATTTCTCTTCTCCCAATACCTCCCAGTACCTCCCTGCCTATCCGGATCCATGACTCTTCTGTCTCTCACTAGAAAACTAACAGGAAATTATGTAATCACAGTAAAATAAAATAAAATAAAATAAAACAAACAAGCAAGAATGACAATGACAACCCAAACCAAATCAGAATACAACCAAACAAACAGAAGAAAAAGAGCAAAAAGAAAGCACAAGAAACAATACCTTAAGACAACATTTATATTCTATAGTATCTACCACAATAGCATTTGAGAAGGAATATGAATAAGGCTTTTTTTAAGGAAAAACAAAAATGTATTTAATGAGTTTGATTAGGAGCAATATTGTGTATGTTCTTGGAATATCATGCTATAAAAATAACACTCTCCTGTAAGCATTGATTCAGAGAGTATTGGGACTCCTGAGTTACTTTGTATGATGCAAACAACCAAGGAACTACAAAGACTTGTCTTCTAATATTATTCTCACTATGATAACACTGACCTTAAAGGGCTCACTAAACTTCCACTAATTTGTTTTGTTTTTAATTATCTGTTACTTTGGGACAATTAAATTTTCAAGATAGCTTTAATAACTGAAGAAAATACATCTAAAATTAATGTAGAATGGTTATAGTAGTATTTAGCTTATACTGGAATAATGTATAATTTATTTACATATATTTTCTATACAATAAAATATACTATTAGATAATTTTAAGCAAATATGCCTAGCTGTGCACCCACTCTTATAATTTTAGATTGGGCATCATTACTCTTGGAAAAATTACTATAACTATTAGCATTCATTCTTGCTTCCTCTTTCTTCAATGAGCATTAGACAATCTCATACTTAATATATGTTAAATATTTGCATGTGTGTATGAATATTTGGAAATGCAAAATATGTGGCATCTGTGAATAGCTTCGTCAATATAGACCATCTCCCATTTACATTATGTATACTGTGGTTCATCCATTTTTATTGCTAAATCCTCTTCAATTGTGAGGACACATCACAGTTTATCCATTTTCAATTGATGGGCATTTATTTATGTTTGTAGTTGTACTTATAAATATCATTTCAAAAAAACTTGGTAAAGATTATTTGTGTGAATAATTTTTTTATTATTCTTAGACCAATAAGTAAGAGTATAATTGATGAGAAACATATCAACGGTGTTAATAAATGAAGAACTGCTATTCATTTTTTAAAGAACCTGCACCATTTAACACTTCAGACAACATCTAAGGATTTTAATTTATATACAACTCTTTCAAAAGCATTATTTTCCTCATTTTATTATAGCAATCCTACTTATTTGGAGTTCTTAATTATAATCATCTAAATGAATGTAAAGGTTTGATATCCATTTTTAATGAATAAGAATGTGATTGTTTCTATTTTGTATTAACTTATTTTGAAAATTAGCCATTTAAGATCTTTGACAATACCATTATTTCCTTCTCTTGTGGCTATGATAGATTATCTGACAGAGGAGCAATTTGCAGTGTGTGAGTGTGGTGAGAGTATTCTATGGCTCATAGTTTTGGGACAGCAGCCATCATGCTGGAGAAGGCAGAAAGCAGCTTGGTCCTTGTAGGAGCGCACTTGGAGCTGCAACTCCTCCTGTGGCATTAGCCAGGAAGCAGAAAATTTGCCTGGAGGCAGAGGAAGGACAGCCTTACAGGCCTGACCCTGGATAGCCTACCTGAGCCTGGTAGGCTGCATTTCCTAAATGTGTACAGCCTCCCAAACTAACTCCACCATTTGGGGACTATGTGTGTGTCCAAACACACGAGCCTATGGGGGACAATTCACACTTAAACAACAACCACCAAGCTCATTGGTGTTAGTTGTCTTTTTGTTAGAGAGTTTTCTGTGTCCTTCATTCTAGACTTTATCTGTAAATACATTTGAGTAAGAAACACCACTAGTCCATCTGATCATGACTTCAACATCTTAACTTCATCATTTTTAATATAAAATATTTAATTTTAATGAAGTTTAAATTAACATTTTCTCACAGGTGCATTTGATGAAGTACATAGAAAGTTTTGTTTAACTCAAGGTCATTATAATTTACTCACGGTTTTTCTTAAGTCTTTAGATTGCAAACTCATTTCAAACCCTTTTATCTAGGTTGAGATAAGTTTTGCATATGGAATCAAAAAGGAAGTTAATTACATGTACAACAGAGTACTGGTTGTTGTGACACCTTTTCTTAAAGAGATTTTTTCCTCCCCATTGTGACATTGCAACCTTCAAGATATAAAGTGTTGTGATTCCTCAGTTGTTTTCCACTGTTGTATAAATTTGAGTTTAAACCAGTAATATGCTGTCATAATTATCTATCAAAGTTACTTTTCTATTATAATAACAAAACACCATGGTCAACCTATAGAAAGAAGGTGTTTTCTGGGGTTTACGGTTTCAGAGAGTGAGTCCATGACCATTACAGCAAGGAGCATGCCAGCAAACTGGAGAGCAATGACTGAGAGCTTACATACTAACTCACAAGTAAGAGGCAAAGAGGCAAATATTGCTCTATTAATGATATCAAATCATTTGTTATAAATCATAGAATGCTCATTTATTTCAATTTTATTGTTAATAATATTTTTAGAGTTTCATAGTTTGTGTATCCATTTTATACAATATATTTTAAGTTATTTATATTTGTTATGTTTGTATCTGTACTACATTTCTTTTCAAAATTGTTATAACTCTTTCTTACATTATATACAATAAAACACCATCATATTATTTTTCCCTTTAACTTTTTCTCTGTCCCAACATGTCCCATTTCCAACTTCCAAATACACACACGACACACACACACACACACACACACACATAACCCATTAAATTAAATTAAGGCTTCCCTTATGAGCAATGGTATAGGGTAATTCCTTGCCAGAAATTAAAATCTTTGAAAGCTAAGGATGGGAAAACCCTTAAAAAAAGAATGATTCTTTATCTCTTCCAGCAGCTATTAAAAGCAGATTGTTCCTTGAAGCTGAATTTAAATTTTAGTTCACTTTTTGTATTGTTCATGCCTATAAACTTTGGTTTCATTAAATATGCCTTTTACTTTGTATGATTTTTGAAGTTTTCTTTAGAATTTTGTTCATATGAGACTGTACGAGATTCAAATAAGAGACTTAACCTCTTCTTTTCACTGCGTATGCCTTTGGAGACTTGCCATGGTTGCTTGTATTATGTACATGTCATTACCTTTCCGTTTCTATGGCATTGTTTTCATTTAGAGATACCTATTAAATATTCTTGAACATTTAATACAAATATATAATACTTTTTGTACAAAGTGATTTTTGTTGCTCTTTTCAAATTTGTTCTTTTTCTTCATTCTTTTAAACTTCAACCCTGATATGTCTAGATGTGCTTACTTTACATTGAGTTTGTATATTACAGAGCTTAAATGTCTTATTCTGGGTACTGTAACTTTATCCATGTTAATTTGGAGGGTATTTAATTTAAATTAATTCTTATCACTTTATTTTTCTCTCTAATGTAAAATTCTATTCTCACAATTTTGAATATGTGCTTCTAAGCAGATATTTAGAGTATACTATGACTGTTTTGTTGGCTTTATCCAGTGGGTCAAATCACTAGGCTCTGAGTGCCAGTTTCTGTAGCTAGCTTTACTTCTCTTGTGAAGTCCACACCATCATGTTTATTATGTCTCATTTTTAACAATTGTTATAAATCTTTTCAAATTAATTACAAATGAGAACTCTCGAGTAATTTTCCTGCCTTCAGATTTTACTTTTAATAAAATATAATGACATTTTATTTTGTTAAGATATTTTACTTATCACTGTTACTTTTTCATATGTATTAGTTTATTTCTAACATTTCCCTTGAAGTAATTTGAGAACATCTATATTACATAGAGCATACAGCCACTGAAGTTTTACTTGGAACACCAGTGAACTCCCCACTTTAGACACTTCTTTCCTTAAATGTCTTAAACTGGAAAGTGGCTACATAGTGAGGTACTGTGTGTGTAGCTTGGTGTATGTTGTCAGTGCTTAAGGATTTTATGAATTGGATTCAAATCTACTGATGTAGGATGATTTAAAAACTCTGAGACAGAATTTGGGGTTCAATTGAAGATCAGAAAAGTAAAGCAGCCAGCCACTGGCTCTTACTTTGACCTCAGTCCGAAATGACAGGGATCCTGCCTTCAAGAATCCCAGAATGAGACTGTGACTATGAGCTGTCTCCTCCCACTTTACAGTTTTACAAAAAAAGGATTGGGATTAAAGGAATGTGCTGCCTGGTTTCTATGTCAACTAGTGTGGCTACTGGGATTAAAGCTGTATATTACCACTGCCTTGTCTGTAAGGCTGGCCAGTGGGGTGGTTTTACTCTCTGATCATCAAGCAAGTTTAATTTATTAAAATACAAATCAAATGCCACTACACACTGAGGTCAGGAACAGCTCACTTCTGAAAAGTATGCAGTCCTCCATTGTAAAAAGGCTTCCTGGTCCCCAGGAATATGTCAAATCCTTCCAAATCCCTTAGCAATCTCATTTCAAAGTGTACTTTATTGAATATTGTACTCTTAAGAATGGGTGCCTCCTTATAATTTCAGGATGTGATATTTTTAGTTAGTAGAACTGTTACAGATATAATCACTTAACATTAAATGAGATTGTTCTGGACTGCAGTTAATTCTCAATCCAACTGTGATTACATGCGAACGATATGTGGGACACAGACATGCAGAGTGGGGACAGAGGCAAAGAAGCAGACAGTGATTGAAGTGACGCAGTCACAAGCTAATGGATAGTTAGTGATGTCCAAAATCATGGAGTCCTTTACCCTTCTTTAGAGAGAGCATGGTTCTCAGAGCAGGGTTCTCACTTAGTTTTGGACTTAACTCTGGAATTGTCAGAAAATAAATGAGAGTTTTCTTGCTGTAGACTGCAAAGCTTATGTTATTTTGTTACAGAGGCCTTACTATAATAACATGCAAATCTTCCATTGAAAATTATGGTCCATAGTTTTGATTGTACCAGTTAAATGTATGGCTTTAAAAATGAATTTACATAATTAGTTTAAAATGTCTCTATGTTGTAGACTTTTTATGCCAAGACTTATTCCTATTTCTCAAAAACAAGCAAAAGTGCTCCCTCTCCCAATCCCTTTTACTCAGACACCCATACCAGAGGCATTCACTTTCAGGGAACCCACTGGCAACACAGGGCTGTAAAGTGGCTGGGCAATATTCACTCTCCTTCTTGTCCTCCAGTTCCAACTCTCCAGTATTATCCTTATCCATATAGCAAACCTCCTGCAGGAACCTGTTGATCTTTCTTTCCTGGGGACACCCTAGATCCTTATGGCAGACCCAGCTTTCCTTGATTCTGTAGATCCTCTCAGTCTCCTGCCCTGCTAGCCTAGATCCATTAATTGTTGCCAGCTCCAAATGACAAGAAACAGATTTTACACAGATCTCTCAGTGGTCACAGTTGGTAGAGAGTAGAAGAACTTCATAAAAAGCAATCTAGAATCACCACATTCCCTTAAGATTCAAAGCAGTCAAGAGAACAAGAAACAAGATCAATAACAGCCACAACAACATGTCTCCTCTAGAACCCAGCCAGCACGTTACTGTAGGCCCTGAGAAAAGTAACAAGGCTAGGATTTCAAAATAGCTATTAGGAATATGATCAGAGACATTAAAGAAGAAATGAACAAGAGAGGAATGAAATGAAGAAAATTGTTCTTGACGGAAAAGTGCAAATGGCATCAATAAGTAAAACCCAATCTGAGGTAAAACTAGAAATGAAAAAGTTTGAAACTTTATCAGGAACCTCTGAGACAAGCCTCAACAATAGAATACAAGAGATAGAAGAGTTAATCCCAGGCCTTGAATATAAAACAGAAGAAATAAACACCCCAATTAATTAAAATGTTAAATCTTAAAGAATATCCAGCCATAAAACATGCAAGAAATCTGGTACACTATGAAAAGACCAAATATGAGAATAATACAAATACAAAAAGAATCCCAGGTCAAAGGCACAGAAAATATTTTCAACAAAAATCATAGAAGAAAATTTCCTGAGCCTAAAAAAAGGAAACATATGTCAAAGTATAAAAATGATAAAGAATACTAAAGACTGGAGTGATAAATTTATCTCACAACATTTAATCATTAAAACCCTAACTGTACATATCAAAAAAAAAGAATACTAAATGCTGCAATGGAAAAAAACCAAAATAACACAGAAAGAAAGATCAATTAAAAATAACAACTCATCTGTTACCCAAGGACCTAGCTGGGGACATCCCTGTGGATACCTGGGATCCCCTCTAGAGCCAACTCTCTTGCCAACCCTAAAATGGCTCCCTTAATGTAGATATCTTCTTCCATGCTCCTATATCCTCCATCTCCACCCTCCCACTCCCCAAAACTTTCTCTAGTCTTTCCTTTATCCCTTCTCCCTTCCCTTCCCCCATCCCACCCCCATCCTCACACCACCCCCATGCTCCCAACTTTTTCCCAGCGATCTTGTTTGCTTCCAATTTCCAGAAGAATCTATAAATGTTTTTCTTTGGATTCATCTTGTTATTTGGCTTCTCTAGGCTTGTGTACTGTAGGCTTAATGCCTTTTGTTTATGGCTAGAATTCACTAATGAGTGAGTACATACCATATTCATCTTTTTGGGTTTGGGTTATCTCACTCAGGATAGTGTTTTCTATTTC
>LOEQ01007098.1:61003-80865 GCA_001685075.1 Bramus lutescens | reverse complement strand
AGGAGTTTGGGTGGGGGAGTGGGAGGGGAATGGGAGGGGGGGAGGTGTAAATTTTTGAATGGAAAAAAATTTAAAAAGAGTTAGCCAATAAGAAAACAGGAAAAAATAATAACAACTCATTTTATAATAATGACTTGAAAAGCCAGAAGATCTTGCTTGTATGGCTATACTACAAAATCTAAGAGAACAAAGATGCCGGCCCAGGCTACTATACTCAGCAAAACTTTCAATTACAATGATGAAAAAAACATTCCAAGATAAAAGCAAATTTAAGAAGTATCTATAAATCAAGCTACATAGAAAGCAGTTGAAGGAAAACTAGAACCTGAAGAGGTTACCCCTGCCCAAGAAAGCTCATGAAACTTTCTCCAATATCAATCACATACTCAGACAAAAAGTTGAAATAGATACAAAAATTGAAATAGCACACTGACTCCTATTTGACGACAATATATTAAGAACAGATATTAACAACAGAAAGCTTACGAACTCATGTAAACTGAACAATACACCACAGAATGATAAACTAGTCAGGATAGATATAAGAATAAAATTTAAAAATTTTAGAATTGAATGCAAATGTAAATATAATATACCTAAACTTATGGAACACAAAAGAGGATATTCTAAGAGGTTTATAGTGCTAAGTATCTTTTTAATAAAAATTGAAGGGATCTCTATTAGAAACCTAAGGGAATACCTGAAAACTCTATTACAATAAGAAGAAATCACAACCAAAAGCAATAGATAGAAAAAATAAACTCATGGATGAAAGGAATAAAATAACAATAATGGTGTAGGAGGTCCTTCTGTTTATGTGTTTCTTTCATTGGCTGAATAAAGAAACTACCTTGGCCTTTTGATAGGGCAGAACTTACGTAGGCATGGAGAAGATAGAACTAAATGCTGGGAAGAAGGACTGAGTGGCAGATGTCATGCACTCCTGCCTGAGACGAACGCTGATTAGAATCTTGCCAGTAACCTACAGTCGACTTAATGAAAATGGGTTAAACTAATATGTAAGAGTTAGCTAATAAGTAGTTAGAGCCAATGGCCAAGCAGTGACTTAATTAATACAATTTCTATGTGATTATTTTGGGTGCAAAATAGCAGGTGGCCAGGACAACAAGCAGCCCGCTCCTCCTGTTACAGAGTGGCACCCAATGTGGTCAACTAAATCCACATAGAATTAAAGATTCACAATAGGATAGATTCAGACATAAATGACCTCTAAATAAGTCACAGTGTTTAATAAATGTGCGTAGGCTTGGGAGAGAAAAGATAAAGTGTATATAGAGTCATAAAATAAAGTAATGCTTTTGAAAAGGGGTAAAGTCTTGAAAGTGACAGAGTACAGATAATCATAGATTAAAGGAAGAAAAAATAAGCCATATAAAAATGTAAAATTAACAGGAATTCTGGATTCTGTATATTATTGTTTTCTTTAAATTTTTTTTGACTGTGAAGGAGCTAAGTACAGAGAGATGTTTCATTATATGAGCTTCTAGGCTAGACCACCATGTATATTATAAAAGTATTATGACTCCAGAACTTGGGTCTAAGAATATAATGTGTTTTAAAAAAGGTTCTTCTTTTGTTTTCATAGAGGGTGTGACCCTGTGGATTGCTTCTAGACTAATATGGTATGATAAACCATGCCCTCCTGAAAGCTTGCTGTAAACACCCTCAGAAAATTACTTCACTCAATTTCTGACTGAGATAAACCCAGCAAAAAGGATATACCATAAAAGACCTAATTAACAGCACCCCCATACAGCACAAAGCAGTTTGGAGAGAAAAAACTACACCCATATTCCAAACTATTGTTTATAAATGTTCTTTTACATTTAAAGAGGGATATAATATAGATATAAATAATTTGCATTGGTATGGATTTTGCTTTATTGATATAAATTTAGGGTCAATCTTGTTATATGTATATTTCTGCTCTTGATTATGGAATTTTGAATTCATAGTTCATTTAAAAAATAATGTATAATTAAGAAATATAGGTTAATAGATAATCATGTATAATAGTCAAGTTTGTAATCATCTTAGATTTTCTAGGTTTGCATAAATATATTTCAGATAGGTATTCTTCATATCTTTCAGAGCTACAGAATAACCGTAAATTTTACAAAATTATTGAATCCCAAAAAGTACTGTTAGAGACACATCTGCTCCTGGCATCACCAAGCTACTTCATGAGGAAGATGGGCAACAAAGAGGCTCCTTATGGAGTTGGTTAGCCGTTTGGGCAAGAAACTGCTCTTGCCTACACTGATGCATAAACTAGCCAACAGATAGACGGCTGCTGAACTTGCCTAAAGGTGAGGTGATCCTTCAGGGTTCCTGCTTCATGGAAGACTCTGCAAGACATTCTTTAGGACACAGAAGAAAGTGACTGAACTGTTTTCAAAATTTTCAGCTTCATGGAAAAGTTTGCTGGATACTGTGGGCATGTAGGCTAAATATGGATGCCCAATGGTACAGAAAAACTTTGGGCAAATGTTCAGGCAACCAGATGTCTCTGTTATTTCTATAGTTTTGGATGTTGCTTACAATGTACTTTCTGTTTACTTAGGTAATATTATATCCTTCTGGGGTCTTTGATGGAGTTAAAGAATAAGTATGTAGTTATAGTTATAGTTTTCCTTTGTTATGACAAAAAATAAAATAGATATAAGTATTGTAACTCTAATTCTTGCTTGGTAACTGTTATATATAATTTTACTGTGTTAAAGTGAAAGCCTTTCTTTTTTGTTTAACAGAAAAGGTGATTTAATTAATTTAATTAATACAATTTCTGTGTGATTATTTTCGGATGGCCTGGATGACAAGCAGCCCGCTCCTCCTGTTACACAATAACAACAGCAAAAAATCAACACAAGGATTCAATAAATTAAAAAGTTGGATCTTTGAGAAAATCAGTAAACTCAAAAAGCTCTTAGCCAAATTGACTAAAAGGTAGAAGGAGAAGATCTAAATTAACAGTATTAGAGATGAAAGTGGGAGATTAACAACAGACACTGAGAAAATAAGGACATACTTTAAAAATCTGTTCTCAACCAAATTTGAAAATCTAAAAGAAATAGTATGTAAATGGCAACTGCGTGTTGGTTTCCAGCATGCCAGACCCAAATAATCATATAAAAACTATATTAATTATAACAGTGTTTGGTCAATAGCTTAGGCATATTCCAAGCTAGCTCTTACATTACAGTTTTATTTTATTATAAATTTTTATAAAATAATTTTTGATAAATAAATTTTATAAATAATTTTTATAAATACATAAAAATAAAAAAATTATAGAATAATATTTATAAAATAAGTAATTATTTTATTATAAATTTACCCATTTCTATTAATCTGTGCATCATCCCAAGGCTGTGACCTACTAGTAAAGTTCTAACATCTTTCTTCTTCAGCACCTACAGAACATCTCTCTGACTCCACCTTCTTTCCTTCTCCATCTCCGCTTGGAATTCCTGTCTTGCTATATTCTGCCCTACCATAGGACAAAGCAGTTTCTTTATTATCCAAAGGTAATAAAACACATTCACAGCATAGAGGGGAATCCCACATCAATGGTAAATTGTCTTGATATACAGCATCTACCAAAGTTAAATAAAGATTAGGTAAATAATTTAAACAAACCCAATGCAAGATAAACATTAATTAAAAGTCTATCAACCAAACATAAACCCAGGGCCAGATGGTTTGAGCACTGAATTCTATACAACTTTCAAAGAAAAATTAACAATTCTCAAATTATTGCACAAAAATAGAAACCAAAGGACTATAGCCCAATTCTTTTAATAAGGCTACATTTACCATGATATTTAAATGATATAAAGACTTAACAAAAAAGGAGAATTACAGGTCAGTTTCTTTTATGAGCATGAATAAAAAAACACAATTAAATACTCTAAAATCAAATCCAAGAACACATCACAGACATCATTCACTATGATTAAGTAGATCATCCCAGAGATACAAGGACAATGGTTCAGCATTTGTAAATCAATAAATAAAACTTAACATATAAATAGAAAGAATACAAATGATCCTTCTTATTAGATATCTAAAAGGTCAGTAAGAAAATCCAGTAGTACTTTGTGATAAAAAAAAAAGTCCTAGAGAGACTGGTATACAGGATAATAAAATACAACATAATAAAGCAATTTATAGGAAGCCCATAGCTAACAGAAAAGCACACCTTATCCACTGAAATAGAAATAACACATGGCTGTTCACATTCTTAATACATATTCAATATATTACCTGAAGTCTTAGCACAATGAAACAAATGAAAGAGACCAAGGGGATATCTATAGGAAGGGAATAAGTCAAAATGCCTTTTTTGAAAAGATGATGCTGATAATAATGATGATGTTGATGATGATGATGATGATGATGATGTGTGGTGTGTGTGTGTGTGTGTGTGTGTGTGTGTGTATGATTCTAAGAATTTCACCAGGAAACACTTATCTTCCGATGACAAACCCTTTCAGCAAATACACACAAAAATCAGCAGCCTTCCTACATATAAGTAACAAATTTACTTAGAAATAAATCATAGAATCAATACCTTTAATAACAGCCTCATTATTATATACACATATATATCAAATATATAGTACATATAATACATGAAATATCAGAATAACTGCAAGTAAATGAAAGCCTTATATGATAAAAACTTTAAAACATCCGAGAAAGAAACTGAAGAAGGTATTAGAAGTTCAAAAAACCTGCAGAGTTCATGGATCAGTATAATTATAGTAAAAATGGCCATCTTGACAAAAGCAACCTACAGATTCGATGTAATCTCTATAAATGTTCCAATATAATTTTTCACAGAACTTACAAGGGCAGCTTTTAGCTTCATATAGAAATAAAAACATTCCAGGATAGCTAAAACAGTTTTGAATAATAAAAGAACTTTTGGAGGTATCACCATTCCCAATTTCAAATACTACAGAGCTATGTAATAAAACAGCATGGTATTCACACGTAAGCATGCATTTATGCATGTATGCATGCGCACGTGCACACACACACACTCACACACACATCAGACATTTTGATCAGTGAGATAGAATTAAAGTCCAGACACATATCCACACACATATTAACATTTGATTTTTAATTAAAAGCTAGAAGAGAGTGTTGAATTGTCTTGACCTCATGGGCCCAGAAAAGGCTGAAAAGGACAGCATTAGCATAGGCACTAAGATCAACAAATGATAAATGTATCTCATGAAACAGAAAAGCTTTTTTTATAGGAAAAACACTGTATTTTGGATGAAGTGTCAGGCTACAGAATTTACCAACTCTCTATCCTATAGAGAGTTAATATTTAAAATATATAAAGAACTTTAATATATAGATATAAAGAAAACAAATATATGCCACACTCATATATAACACATGTATATATATATATATGTGATACACACACACACATACACACACACATATATATATATATCCTTCAAGATCCAGCATGTCACTCTTGGGTATAAACTCAAAGATGCTTCAACCTACAACAGAGATACTTGCTCAACAATGTTCATTGCTGCTCTATTAACAATAACCAGAAGATGGAAATCCCCGTCATGGTCATCAGTGAATGAATAGATAAAAAAATTTGTAAATTAATACAATGGGATATCACTCAGTTATTAAAATTAATGAAATTATCAGGTAAATAGATGGAGCTAGAAAAAAAATCATCCCGAGTGAAATTACTGAGACAAAAATGGTATTTACTCACTTCTATGTAGATGTCAGCTTTTAAATCTTCTATAAGAAGGGTACAATGCACATAACTTCAAAGATTGGGTTTAGAATAAGGGACTAGGGGAGAGAAATGACTCCCCCGGGAACAGGAAATAGACTAGGTAGGTATTGATATATGGAAGACAGAGCCAGAAATAAAAGATTGAAAGGCAAGGGGTAGGTCAGAGAGGAGTGTGGAAGGGAATATGAGGATGGAGTGCTAAAACTTAAGGATAGTATGGAAACCTAATACAGTAAAAGCTTGCTAAAATACATGCATATATGAAGGCAATCTAAATAGAATCAATGAATAACGGAGAAGACAGAGCCCCAAACTGAACCTCTTTCATCACAAAATTAATCCTCCAGTGCTGGAAATGGGTTAGTGGCCACAGGAGCCCATGAAAACCCCCAAACAATCCAGGATATTGTCAAGTCTATTAGTTGGTCTTCACAAAGAGATGATAAAGCTCTATTACTGAAGACAGCACTACACAATTCATTGAACATGGAGAAGTTAAGCTGGTGCCTACCTACAGCTTTTAACTCTACTGACAAGCAAGTGTTTTGGCACTAGAAGGTACTCTGCAGGCTACTGAAAGAGGAAGTAATCAACTCATCTGCAAACCATTAAATTTAGAACGTGGACTTGTATGGAAGCTGCATTAGTGCAACAGTGGCACAAAGCTTGTGGGAGCAACCAATCGATAGCTGGTTGTGTTTAAGGCCCACTCTATAATACAAAATGCAGACCTGACATTGTTAGAGCTGCCAATAACCTGAGTCTAGAGGTACCAGAGACCTAGGGGAAAATAGAATTCTATTGTTCTGCTAAAGGAACATAGCAGTAAAATAACTACTAATGATATTTTACTATACCAGTGTCTTGCTCAACCATCATCAGAGAATCTTCCTCCTGTTACAGATGGGAACAAATAGAGACCTAGAGCTTTTCAATGTGCAGAGACTGAGAGATCTTTGTTCCTAAAAGGAATGTCTTCCTTAGGACTCAGGCACCTGCAGAAGAGGAGGCAGAAAGCCTGTAAGAGCTTGAGGGGATGTAGCATGTAAAGAAAACAAGGCCTTCTGAACAAAGAGGGAACAATGCACATATAAACTCACAGAGTCTGTAGAAGTATGTACAGATCTTACACAGGTCTGGGCTTGATGGAGTCCCATTGCTCAGAAGGGAAGTAGGCACAAGCCCTATCGCTATCCAGAAGCTATATCCAGCAGATAATAGCTTGCAAATGGAAACTTAGTTACTTTCTCCAATGGAATCTCCCTTGGGATATTACACTCTTTAAGCCAACCACCACAGCTAGCAAAAAAATCAAATTAAAATGAAACAAACTACTGAAAATGGGTCTTGCCCAGCAAGGGAGGAGATATGTAAAATGATAAACTTGTGATGAGGGCACTTATCTTCACTGATGTCTACACTGCTGCCAATTTCTGAGTAATCACTCAAGGGCCAGTTTTTTTATGAGGTTATACAGTTAGAGAAAGAAGAAGTTTATGTCATACACATTGCAGTAAATGTCAGGGTTCCTCCTGTCCTTGCCAAAGTTTAGCCATTTTATTTTATACTGGACAGTTTTATAAGCACTTTTTCCAGTGGCAAGACTTCTTGAAAAGTTGATGACCACCATTGTTTTTTGTTTGTTTTTTTTGGGGGGGTCAGATTTCTCATTGCTTTGATGCAGCAAGATTTACAGCAGAAGTTTTTACTCCATCATTACATGCATCCTTTTTGAGTTTCCCAATGTGAAGTTGTATCCTTGGAAGAGAAAGAAGAGAAAGAGAGAGAGAGAGAGAGAGAGAGAGAGAGAAACAGAGAGAGAAACAGAGAGACAGACAGAGAGAGACAGAGAGAGAGACAGAGAGAGAGATCACCTACATCTTCATAGTTTTTACCTCTCAACAGCTCCATCCAACATCCAAAACCAGGGTTTTGTTGTATCTCACAGTCCTCAGGGTGGAATACTTTCTCCAAAGTCTGTGAGTTAGAAGGCAAGATTTCAGTGAACTAAGACATTCCAATCCATAGCACACATCTTACAGAATAGCAATTCTTGAGACCTACGCTCTATAATAGTGTCAATTCACCTTTATTCATCTCACCACACTCTGTTTTTCAATGATGATTAATTTTACCTATGTATTAAAACTCTGAATCACCTGATGATTGAGTATATATAGTCAACAGATAGAAACTGGGCAGTTCATATGGGATGTATAATCTTGAGTGAAAAACAATGCTAGAAAAGAAAATTAGCTAAACATGGTGGCATACATTTTAATTCCAATACTGGAGAGGTGAAAAAAGATGGATCTCCATGACTTTGTTGCCATTCCAGTCTACATAGTAAGTTTCAGGCCTGCTGGGTCTACATAGTAAGTTTCGGGCCAGCCTGGGCTTTATCTCAAAAGAAGATTCTTATGAAAAATAAAACAATTGTAAAATGACTCCTGAAACTACTGAACAAATGTTTATTGGTTAGCTCTTCTGAAAAATGATTCAGATGTAGTAAAGAAATAAATGCAAAGGACAAGTTCATGCATATAATTAAGCTATTAAAATAAAATGTTCATAGAAGAGAATGAAACTGGAAACAATCATCCTGGGTTAATTAACCCAGACAAAGAAAGACAAATATCACATATTTTATCTCCTTAATGGTATTCACTTTTGAATTTTCACATATATGTATCCCATTCAGAATGTATATCAAGCAGATTCTAAATTCAGAAATTGATATCATATCATGAATAATTATGCAATTGGGGCATTTGACTTCAACTTATTTTAAATCATCATTCATGCTTTTCTTCTCACAAACTTTGTTTTATGGTTTCTTTGCAGGTCAGGCTTTCTTCACTTAAATTACAACTATAACAGTTTTTATTCATAATTGACATTCCTCACCCTACTATTTACGGATTCCACATATTCCTATTGTTCAGTCACAAAATGTAAATTAAGTTTGTATTAGTGATACCCTCAAATAAAAAGTAGTTATTTTTTATCGATGTTGGAGCCACTTCACCCTGAACTCAATTCTGTCATAAACTGTGTACTTCAGCACTACCAGGAAACACAGTTAAGTAGAGAATACAGAGCCAGGCCATGGTGGTGCACACCTTTAATCCGAGTACTCAAGAGGCAGAGGCAGGTGGATCTCTGTAAATTCGAAGCCAGCCTGGTCTAAAGAGCTAGATCCAGGACAGGCTCCAAAGCTACAGAGAAACCCTGTCTTGGAAGAGAAAAAAGGAATACAAAGTGTTACTTCTATTAGTATTGGGACAAAGTATGTCTAACAAGTCACCTTAGAGAAAAGGGGTGTATTTTGGCTCATGGTTTGAGGCACTGATCATCCTGGGGTTTGGTATGAAAAAGATAATAAACCAAGTGGTCATGTTGCATCCATTACCAGGAAGCAGAAGAAAATGAATGCTGACGACTCCTTTGCTTTCTACCTTTTTTCAGTCTTATCCTCCAACCCATGTCATGATGTCATCACGTTCTGGGTCAGTTTACTTTCCTCAGTAAAACTTTGAAGGGAACACTGATGTAGAGAGAGAGCTATGTCTCCTAAATATAAGTCCCACTCAGTTGACATAAAGCTAGACCATCGCAGACACCACATAACTACCTCCTCTCCGCCACTCAATTCCTAACTTGCCCATCTTCTCTCAGTGCTGGCCGTCACTTTCCTTCACTTCTTATAGTAGTGAATTTGCATGAAAAATTGCATCAATCTCTGTTATTACAACAGCAATCCAACTTTTCTGACATTTACATTCCTTAAGTAGAGATAACAATTGATTGCCATGGTAGATTTAAATACTTCTATTCATTTATTTTTTTTCTAGGTAAACAAATAGTCAACCTATTGAAATTTATCTAACTTATTTTAAATTTCCATAACATTTTCATTTTATGGCACCAGCAGTACTTTCTGTTTATCTGAGACTATTTCCCACCTATTTATTCATTTAAAGCCATTTTGAAGCTTCTCTATTTTTTATGAGTAAAGTTATTCAAAATGGTACCATATCTTTAATATTTATTGACTTAACACACAAAAGAGATTTTATATAGAAATCTATAAAATTAAGCAAGTATACAAAAATCTAAAAAATGGCAATTATGAAATAAACTATTTTTCAAAGAACAAATCATGTCCTTAATAATTTTAGTATTTTTATTGGTAACAAGGAAAAAGCATATATATTCTATCATATAAAGTACAAAATACTTATAAGCTTTTACAATTGATTTACAAACATTTGGAAATTTCTGGGTATAATGAGATTTAGGCAATCATCTTCAGTCTTTTGTTTATTAAAATAATACGTTTTCAGAAAACATTTAGGATTCAGTAGCTATTATGCCCTTATTTGTATTCTATTGGTATTGATTAAATTGAAGTTAATTAACTATACCTTTAAAAAATAAAACATTTTGGTATTTTCATGTAATTTCCCCTTTATTTTATATTCCTTATTTGCAACAAAACTTCAATAATTTACTTGTGAATCATGCTTTTTAATTATTCTTTCTGGTTCAAGAGTAAGACGTAAAATTGAATTCATTTTACATGATGGCTCCTATATATTATGGTCACCTCTTCCTCTTTGGTATTCTGGGAATACCGTTCAATAGTGTGTTGGAAAATTCTCATTATTCTTTCTGGCAATCATTTTGGTGACTCTTTGTATTTGCTGACTTAATTTTCTCAGTGTTTTCATTGAGTTTATGACTTTGGCTGTCTTGATGGACAGTAAAAGAAATAGGCAAGAACTCAAAAAACAGATTTTACAAAGATTAAAGGAGTTCAACATTTATTTCATCTTCCAGTAATGCACTGCACTTTGTAAGAATGCTAATTGAGAACTTTTTATCATAGTGCCAGACAGTGAAATGAATCTACTAGAATGAATATTCATGATTATACCGAGAGGAAGTTACGAAATACTTCTTCAAGTAACTTTCTGAAAGTTGTAGTTTTATGTTTTTCCTTATATGGCAGTAATTTTAAATGAAAAATTCTATCAGTTCTTGTCTGTCTGCATGTGCAAATGTGTGTGTGTGCATCCACATGGATATACATGAATATGTGTGACGTGTGTGTGTAAGTGCTCTTGTGGGGTTGTGGATTTGCACATGTGTGCATATTTGAAGGTCAGGGGTTAACATTAAGTATCTTTCTCAATTGCTGTCCATTCTAATTTTTACACAAAATTCACAGATTTACCTGGACTGACAGGCTATTGAACCCAGTGATTCTCCTATTTCTACATCCCAGTATTAGGATTACAGGAATGCTTATGGGAACCATTTATTTGAACTTGGGTGTCAATTCTTTCTTCTCAAACAGTTAATTAGCTGAACCATCACCTAGTCCTGCATGGGTTTCAGATATGTTTATTCACTGGTTGAAAGAGAATGTAGACGACTGCATGTCCTACAAGTTCTGTGACTTATGGAAGTATCCTCTCACATGAACCTTCATGGTAAGCACAAAACACATTTGTATAGAGAGGCCTTTGTGCAGTAAATATGGGAAAGCCTATAGATGACATGCAGTTGCCTATTTTGTGTCATTTAATACATAAAATTTTAAAACTTTGGATAAAGTAAAAATAAAACACTGGATTTTGATAGTTTGGGAAAGATGAGGAAAGATTATCTGCTTTCTCGTGGATATTTTTCAGTCAATGGTTGTCAACAGTGCTAACTGAAATGATATTGTTTAATAAGAAGAAGACTATCATAGAATTAATCTGGGGTTCACATTGTTTATTTGCTGCCTTCTGACTCATTTGTGTCTTAGACAGCGCTTTTCAAGCTACTATGTGGTTAGAATTATTGCACCACATGTGGCCAAATACAAAAAAAACTGTCTTTTTTTTCTCCATAGGACGTTAATATTAGATATTATTAAGTTTATAAACAAATGAATTCAGTAGGTATTAGTTATGTGTGTATGTATAAAAATAAAAGTAAAGAAGCAACTGTGGATCTGAGATGGAAGTAAGTGGATGGGAGGAGTTGGAAGGAGATAATGAGAGGAGAGTGGACACGATAGAAGTATTTGTGTTAATGGGAGAAATTCTCAAAAACCAAAATCTGAAATTACAAAAAGGTAATTCTTTATATACATGCAAAGTCAGATTCTCAAAGAGATTTACCAAAAATGCTTTAAGTGATTTATATGGGGAAACATTATTAAGAATTATTATTACATACTTTGGAATTTATGAAAAACTGAAGAAGGAGGAGGAGGAAGACGAAGAAGAAGAAGAAGAAGAAGAAGAAGAAGAAGAAGAAGAAGAAGAAAAGAAGAAAATAATCCTGTCCAGACAGCTCACGGTTTCATCTGCTAGACATAAAACACTCTATTTGAGAGTTAAATTTTTTAGATAAAAGACAAAGATAAACTGAAATGTAGACTAACCAATTAATATAACAGGAAAATAATTTTATATTCTGTCAACATTTTGAAAGTTGAATTTCTTATGTATTTCAATTATGAATTCTAGAATTTTCTATAAGAAAATCTAAAAGATATGATTGAATTTAGCAATTAATGAAATTTCTAGCTTACAAAAACTACATCAGCATGACTTTATCTTAGAGCTCTATTTGATTATTAAGCTTTTGTGACTGGGGTTTGGAAATCAGCTTGTCAGTAAAACATGTTGCCCAAACATGAAGACCTGAGTTTGATCTTTAGAACCCACATAAACCTTCAGGGATTGTAGTTCAATGCTGTTCTTTCAAAATTAGAGAAAGAGAATCATTAATCAACCAAGTTTGCTAGTCAGATGCCTGGCCTAACTAGTGAATGTCAGACCACGGCAGAGATTCTGACACAAACAGCAAAGCCAGCGCTGGCTGGGGTGTAAGAAAACTCTAGGCTTCCTCTATCTTCCATATGTGTATGGACACACACACACACACACACACACACACATACACACTTGAAATTAGTTTCAAAGCCTGTTTTCCCATATGTAGTTTACATAGGGATATCGAGATGGCTCATTGGTTAACAGTGCTTACTTACTGCTCTTGCGAAGGACCTGGGTTCAGTCTACAGCATCTACATCAGGTATCTCAAAACTGTCTGTAACTCCAAACCCAGTGGTCCTGACATCCTATTTTGTCTCTGTGGGCACCTGAATACACATGGAGCAAATAAAATCTTGCAGGCATATACATGCACATAAGTAAAAAAAAAAAAAAAAGAACAATAATTGACAGACCATTTCTTTCTACATAATATGCAAATATTTCTTCTCAATTCAAACAAATTCTTCTGCTTAAATTGTTGTATCAAGCTATGTTTCACTGCTGTTAATTAACTATGTGAAAAAACTTACAATGGTTGGCCCAAGGCATTTTTTTTTCCTAGAGACAAGAAAAAAAAAGATTTCCACATATTGCTTTGAGTTTGATATAGTGGAGATATTCTGAAAGTTAATAAGAAAGCATTGCTTAATTCAGAATTCTCTTTGAAATGATATACCACAAAATATTACATTAATACCCATAAGATTAGGAGAATAATTTACAAGAAAAGTGTTTTGTATTGCCTAAAATTCCAAACCTAATTTACATAAGCTCATTGTGTTTCTACTGTCTGAACTTTCCTGAAGGCATCAGCAATCACTTTTCTTCATTGTTAGTTATGTTTACATAAAATTGGAAACTGGGTAATTCTTTGATTCAGCAAGTGATTCAGTAAAGTGAGTATGCTGGCTCCAGTGTTCTCCTCTACTAGAGTCTAGCGTTTCCGAATATGTAAACAAATGTTCCAATCATTGTCTGAAGTTTAGAAATTAGGGTAAGAGATCTTTCTTATGGAATTGCAGTCATGTGAACATTTACTATTTTTTCAGTATTTGATAAATATGCATTTGTATAAAACCAGTTATAGTATTATGTAAAAGGTAAATATCCTTGACATTCTTAGGTTATGTTGATTTTAGAAGGTTGTATATTGTATTAATTTCTTGATTTTGGTAGTCAGATTCAAACAATTAAGTCACATTTATCAGAGAAATAGGAACATATTTAATATTTTTTTGAGAGTATCTACATCATGATTTCTCCAAATTTTGCTAGTTTTGATCTGGTTACTGCTGTTCTTTCATCCAAATCCCCACAGATGTTTGAATCTGGCTGTGAGTTACTCTAAAGTTCCTCCACATTGAGTAAAATAGAGATTTGCAGCTGTGCCTTGCTCTACTAGACACTAATAACAACTGACAATTTACTTTGGCAAATATATGATATTTGCAATGATCCATGTCTATATTCTTCCCATGACTCTTCCCTAGATTGTTAATCATAAATAATGTTTTACTGAACACATCATCTATGCATTGCAGGAACTGTCAGGGTAATTACACCTTCATTTATTTATTTAGGAAGCCCATTTATAAACAGCATCCTTGCAAGAAGCAGCATCCATCAACAGGTAACAAAAATGTGGGGGGGGGTATGCATGTGTGCTGAGTATTGAAGTCAGAGCCTCACATAACCTGGAGAAACAGTTGACCACTAAGCCACATTTTTTGCTCTAGAAATATTATGTCTGATGAGTGAGTAACGTGAGAAATGGCATAAAGGAGGCCCCAGTGATAATAGGAAATTTTACAGCATGTGGTTTTCTACTGGCATGCCATTCATGGAAAACAACACGAGCCAGGAGACTTAGGCTCCAAGTCTGTGTCAAAATACTTAAGCATCACATGATGTGACTTGACTATAAAATATGGAGATGTGCTCTATTTCCTGACTTGTGTGTGTACATTTTCCCCAACAGACCATTAGGTCCAAATCTCTGACAACGGGAAAGGACATATCCTCGGGAGTAGCTTCACAACTGAGGAGAAGCGTGCAGAGGGGTGGACATGGTTAGCATTGATTATCCACATTTGGTGTTCAGACTTGAAATCTCTGAAAGTTCAGGAGGCATTTGGAGAAGACACAGAGTAGCTAATACAAAGAAGTCAAGGCTAGATGGTGAGATTATTATTGTGATTAATAGGTCTTCAGTTACAGAGACAAATACTTATGCTGATGGTAATGCTTAATATTCCCGAGACACTGCCATCTGGAGATTAATGGCCTAAAACCCAGAAGATGTCAATCATAATAAAAGATAAGGAAGCCAGAGCTGAAAGGAATGAAAGGAACAGAAGACTGTGCTATTAGCAGCCTACATGTTGTAGTAAGCAGGGAAGACATCTCCAAAGCTTCTCTTTGAGGATCTTTCAGAGTTCTGTCTTAAATCTCTTAGCCATTTACTTGCATCTCTTACTACCCCTGGTTGATTATCACAGGTGTGGCATTCTTTTTCCCAGAAAAGGCAGGTACCTGTTGGGTTGCCATAGCCGTGTGGAAAACATAGTGATTTTGGACTGCTACTGCACCAACAAAATCTATCTGGGCTTGAAAGGCATTGGTAGCCATGGAGAGGAGGTCTAGTCCTATAGCAAATCCAACCACCAAGTTATAATAAGCATAAAAGCTAGGCTAATCTGAGTCCATCTGCTCCAGAGCCCATGCTTGCTGCAATGCCTAATCCCACAACAAGAGGAAGTGGCTAAAGAGGTATCTTGTTCTCCCTATGACAGTGTTTTGGAAAGCAAGGTTTTATATCAGCTAAACAGGCCCTGTTGGTAATATCCTAAAGCATGGCAGCTATTAAAGTCCTTATGGTCAAGTTAGAATCTCTGGAGGTCTTTAGGAGTACCAGGCACCTGAGTGAGTACATTAGGTTGAGTGGAAAATCCTGTTTGGGAGATGATGAATATTTACTTTTACAATACCAGTAATTGTTTTTGGCTTCCATATTAATACTGTATTGGTGGCTCAAAATAAACCCTTTTACTGTTAAAAGAAGGGAAGACTTCTTAGGGATTACTTACAATGTTTCAAAGAAATTTGTCTTACTGCAGTTTTCCATTTGTTGGGACAGGCCATGGTCTAGTTAATCATGTAGCTTAACATTTTCACTTCTAATTATGTTCTTTATTGCATAGTCATAACTTGTTACTGTACAATGGCTTCTCTCATCAAGGGAACAGGGAGTACAGCAGAGTTGTAGGGCACTTTGGAAAGCTCCAGTCATCCAGTGTGTCCTGGGTGACCTCAGTGAGCAGAGGCCACCATACAGCTACTTTTCTACCCATTCAGTTCTCATTGCTTCAGGCCTCCAAGAGTTAGTAGTTCTTGTACATCCAGAAAGACAGTTCTTCATTCTGAAAGATGACAAAACAGACTTCAGTTTAAATTTCTATATAACATTTACACAAAACTTAGAGAAAACCAAGCATATTTAAAAATAGATCCCAACTTTGTGAAGATTCAGTTATTTAGGGAGTTATTATCCTGATAAACATAGGAGAAAATATTAGTAATTTTCCTGATAAAACATAAAACTTTTCATTCTTTAATATAGCTCTTAGAAATGTTACTAAGGGTAAGGCAATGTCTAAATAGAAGTATTTTATTATTGTCAGTATTCTGAACTGTAATCTTACAAATGTAACAATGTCTAATCATATTATATACACCATCTTAAGTTTCAGGGTTTATATGTCACCTTGGATTTCCTTATAACTATTGTGACATGCATTAGTTTTTTTGGTTTGTTCTTTAATTTTTTGTCTGCTTTTCAACTTTGGAAAAGTTTACTTAGTTTGACTTATGATGAAATCTTATTTCCCATATAAAGGTCTTTCTTAACATGCTCATATACTCATATCCTCTTGTGCCATTTTCCTTTGATTTACTGGTTAATTTTTACTTTTCTTCTTAATATCATAAAATAGATCAGCAGAAATCATTTATGAACTTAACTGAAATAGATGGGTCAGTGAGATATCTCAGCAGATATCCTGTGGAATAGACCTGATGACCTATAGTTCTTCCTTCTGGGCCCACATGGTAGAAGAAAACTAATTTGCATATTGACATCTGACCGTGTTGTGGTGCACATGTGCACAAAGATATACACAACAATAAAAAAGAAGATAAGGCTAACAGAAAGGGTTTTTTTTTTTTAAAATTACCATCATGGTCAGTCTTTGCAACAAAGAAGTATGAAGTTGGGGGAGCAGAGGTTAGGATCTTATTTAGTTTCCTTAGGACCTGAAAGACACTATTTTGATTAGGCTCATCAGAACACCATCCCAGATGGTCTCTGTGAAAGGAAGAAGATAAGCAAAAGAAATCAGCAGCTTCAACTGAGTAAAGTGCTTTCTCAATTGTAAATAAAGCAGCTGAAAGTGAACGTCTAACAGGACATGATATTAACATGGCATGAGATGGGAGCAAAGACTACACAAAAGATTTTAGGACTTTGTTTAGAAGGGAATGTATGAAGAATAGAGAGCCCATGTGTTAGCAGAGAAATCCAGTGTTGTAAGGAGATCACTTGTTTGTTTTCTGGCCACCCAGCCTCCAGCCTCCAGAAATAATCACACAGAAACTATATTTATTTGCAATACTTCTTGGCCAATAGCTTAAGCATCTTGCTAGCTAGCTATTACATCTAGAATTAATCCATCTAGATTATTTTATATTTTACCATGAGGCCTATGGCCTGCTGACAAGGTTTCAGCATGTCTATCTCTGGTGGAGCCTCCATGGCTTCTCCCTGGCTCTGCCTTTCTTTATCTCAGCATTCAGCTTAGTTTTCCCTGCCTTGCTAAATTCTTCCCTGCTATAGGTTCAAAGCAGTTTCTTTATTCATTAATGGTAATCACAGCACACAGAGGGGATAGCAGAGATAGCAGTCAGAGGAGATTACACCCCAGAAGCAGGCTGTGAGAGTAGGTATTATCAAAGCACAATCACAACCAAAAGGACACCCCAGAGGGCATCTTATCTCTCATTTGCTGCAATAAAGAAGAAGCAAACACTGTAATCTTGGGCATGCCGCGGTAACTGAAGTCCTCTGACTCTTTAAAAGGAAATCATGACTATTAAATATTAATATAATAAATAAAATGGTTGTACTTACAAAACTTGCTAGATTAAAGTATTAGAGTAGATAAAGAAATTATCTAAAAGCCATATGCAACAACAGAAGCTTCTCTAACTCTAGAATGGTCCTATGGGAAGTTGAGGGAAGAAACAGCAGATTCTGGTTGCCAGGAACCCAGCTAGTCCGGATGATGGAGCTATGAAGAGATCTTGTACAAGTAGAAAGGTGAGAACCAGTGCCCAAAGGTTGGGCTCCCACCACCAAATGCAAACTCTGACACACTTCACACTAAATTCACTCAAGATGTCTCAGAACCTTTGCTCATGTGAAGCAAGCTACAACCCTGTAGAATTCACTTTGAGAACATGAAACCACAGAACTGTGGAGACAATGGAGAAACACACTTTTCCCTGTGACTAAGCCACAAAAGTAACAGAAATCAGAGATATTCAACACAGACTGTAGCATGTGAGAAGGTTCAGATGCTTTAAGTGCAAGGTAGAATACAGCACTGGGATGCTGGGACTCATCTTTTATTTTGTTTGTTTGCTTGTTTGTTTTACTTTGTTTTTTTTTCTTTTAATATAACCAATTAATGTTACCCCTCCCCCTTCTAGTTCATTTGAACCTCCCCTCCTAACGCAACCCCTTTCTGTCTTATTTGAAAATAAACAAGTTTCTAAAGGATAATATACTATAACATAAAATGATATAACTTGATAAAACAAAAACATCAGAATATGGCAAAACAAACAGAAGAAAAAGAACCTGAGAAAAGCTAAAAGAAATAGATATAGACTCATTCACATACTCAGGAATCCCCCAAAAACATAAAACTGAAAGCCATAATATAAATGAATAGATCCTGTAGGGAGACAAAGAGGGACAAGGAGAGAAACACACACACACACACACACACACAGACTTGATAGGACATTATTTTGGATATTTTGTAAAGACGTGAATTTTGCACAAGAGTAAATAGAGTTTTGTCCAGCTACAATGAGGAGTGAAATTATCAAATCAGCTGGAAAATGAATTGAACTGGAGAGCATCATGTTAGGCAAAATAAAACAGATTTTAAAAATAAAAGACAAATATGCATTTTTCTTTCATATTTAGAATCTAGAGTAAAAAAAATAATAAGACTTGAAAATAAAAGAGAGACAAAGAGGAAATGGATCATGGGGGAGAGAAAGATGCTGAAGTTGGTTGAAGTGTACAATATATACACAAAATAAAATAATGAAGTCCATTATTGTTGTACAACTAAATCTATGGAAATAGAGCGTTTTCAAATAAACCCTCTTTTACTCTTCAAGTGTTTCTGGGCCTGAAGTACTGTGTGGGGCTATAGTCTTTGGTCTCTATGCCAAAGAATGAAGTTTGTCAAAGTGGTCAAAAATAAGATCGACTCTAGAGATACAAAATGAAGCTTAGAAGATGTCAAGAGGAATCTGTTCAAAGATGACTGGTGGTCCAGGACAATAGTAAATAGAATGCACCCCAATACAGGATGAGTTTAATTTTTTACTTTTATCCGATTAGAGACTATTTTGAAGACATTTGTGTGACTTACAAACTTGATCCTAGCGATACATTTACAAGTTCTTCTTTCACTCACTTTTCCCATTCTCTGTTTTTCTGTCAGCTGTGTGGCAAGATGGTTCCTAGAGAGACACAACACATACCTCTTCCTACCCTAGATAAGGAACCCACGGCAAACTAAAGTACAAATACCACCAGCGTCTAACTTGGTGAAGCAATGAAGTTTTATTTGGGGTTACTTACAGGAGCAGAAATGAAAACAGACCTTCATCACCAAAGTCCACGCCAGCATGGCTAACAGCTAACAAAAATCTGCGATCATGGAGCATACTGCAATACCTACAGGCAGTTCAGTAGGTTGGAGAGCATCCCTTCAGAGTGATTCAATTGGTCTAAAACTTCCAGGAGCCTTGTTTGTTTTTCCCTGTTCCAGGCACCTGGTCTGGTGTGAATCTTCCTTTCAGCTTGGGTTGTCTGAGGGAGGCTTTAAACTTCTTTGCTGCTTATTCTTCCTGG
>LOEQ01007098.1:31887-44658 GCA_001685075.1 Bramus lutescens | reverse complement strand
TGAGAAGAAGCCACACAGACCATGGAAGTAGTCCACAAAGTCACAAAACAAACTGATGGGATCAGCACAGGGGAGAAAAAAAGCCTCAACAAACATCAAGGAAGGAATAAGGAACTAGCTTAAATAGTTACTGTATTTTATTATGGAAATATGTCTTTAATAGGAGAATATAGATGTAAGGTCTATGAGACAATGAGACGTGAGTGGCTCAGTCACAAGGGTTTACTGGGAATTGGGAGATCTGCAGAGTGGTCTCTATGCTAAGGACCAGGGCTGTTGTTTATTTGTGGTTGAGATAGGTGTAGGGCAGGAAAATGAAGATGAAAAGGAAGAAAGAAAATAAAACATTTCAGTTTGGTCTTCTTTAGCATTGCTGGAGGTAACTGGGGAAATGAAGTGAGGGGTAGATTAAAGAATGTCAGGGGATGAAGAGATATTCCCCACAATCAGCTATAACTGGGGGTCAGAGGGAGGATGGATCTAAATTACTTTATTTTTTGAAAATTGCCAGTGTTTAAACAAAAGAAAAGGCTTTACAAATTTGTGCCATCATGACTAATGTAAAAAATTATGCAAAGAAGCAGAGGTCATGATACATGCATGATGCTGACAAGCAGAAATAGAAACTGTTGCTTGGAAACTCTTAGTTTCATTTAAATTTAGAGAAGGAAGTTTTATCTTAGATTACTATTCCAGGTTATAGCCATTTATTACAGGGAAGTCAAGGCAGGAATTTAAAACAGCTAGTCACCTTACAATCCACAGTCAAGAACAAAGAGAAATAAATGCATACTTTCTTGCTTGCTCAGCTCGGTTTCTCTACTCACACAGTTCAGAAAACCCTGGTTAGGGAATCACACTGCCTACAGCAGAAAAGGTGGACACACATCAATTAACTTGATGAAATCATCCCTATACAGACATGCCAATAGGTCAACCTAGTGTTGATAATCACTCATTATAAGTTTATTTCCATGTAACTCTAGCAACCCAGACATTAGACTTATTAAATAAAGGTTTTAAATTGGTTATTGTAAATACAGTAAAAGAAACTAATTTTTACAAAAACAAAGTAAAACTGATATTCCCCCAAAGAAAGGATGGCAAAAAGGAAAAAGACATAGAAATTACAAGGCAAAAAATATAAAACTTAGAATGAAAATATATTTTGAAAATTGGAACAGATATAAATTGGCAGAACTCTTTAGTTAGAGGATAGTAAATGGGCTACCTGTATTCAATGAATCTTCAGATTATTCACTGGATATGAGTCCAGGACACAGCAGGCTGACTTTCTTGAGTTATTATTCCTGGTAGTTACTGTACTGATGATCTTTGTTCTTTTTGACATAGAGTTCTTCTTTGGGATTCAGTATTAGTGAAACTACTCCACACAATTAGAATCCATTTAAGGAGTTCCATATCTAAAGATGTCATAGTCAAATTGTTGAAAGACAAGGAAAAAGTTTCTTGAAAGGCATAAGGCTAAAAGCAATCATGGATTTCAGAAAACAAATAACCTCTCACCTGAAATTTTGGTAGTCAGAAAGCATTAGGGAATGTAAATTCCATACTGTTTTTTTATGTGTGTAAATTCACTATTCTGAGCATCATTTTCTCTTCTCTCTCTCTCTCTCTCTCTCTCTCTCTCTCCCNNTCCCTCTCTCCCTCTCTCCCACCCTCTCCTGGTGGCCTCCATCCACTTTGATTCCTACAGTCATTCCTCACATTCTTCTACAGGCTTCCTGATCTCTGAAGGGTTAGATCAACTCTGGAGACCTCCAATAGATTCTGTCTCTTGTCTCTTTATAATAACTTGCTTTGGGTCTTTACACACGTTCCCATCTGCTTCCAAATCATGCATCTCTGATGACAACTGCATAAAGCACCAATTTATGAGTATAGCACATTATCAGTAGGAATCATTTCATTTTTTTAGACAGGTGTGTTTGGTTTTTCCAGGCCTCTAGGCTCTTTTGACTGGTATGTTTTAATGCCTTTATCCTATTTATATTGTCATATCTATAATGAAAAAAGGAGGCTGCTGCTTGAAGTATTGCTACATTAATTTATGTGATTGAGTCTAAGGTAAATTGCTTATTAAGGTTACTAATGTAAGTTTTCAGACCTGTTAGGAATCAATTGTGCTAAAATTAAGTGCACATTAGGCTTTCTATCAAAGCCTCTTGCCTCAGTGCTGGGATTAAATACATATATGTATAATCCTCTCTGGAAGTTCTAAGATAAAGTTTTAAATGGTCATCCTATGAGACTCTGAAAGAAATGAACTATAGATCATAATAGGGAAATGATACAAAAAGAACATTCAGAAAATAAAAGGGAAAATTAGACCTTCAAAATGAAAAATAGGTGTTAAATAGATCTTAATGAAAATGTTTCAAAGACACCTGTGGAAGTAAAGCAGTAAGGAAGTACATGGAATTCATAACCATTGTGTATAATCTGAATTAGTTAAGGCATATTCTTCTTGTCTTTTATACAGTACCAAAATGTGCAACAGTCTTTTGTTATATGTGATGGTGTGAATGAGAATGATGCCCAAGTGCTCATATATTTCAATACTTAATCATCAGTTGGTGGAACTATATGTGAAGGCTTGGGCTGTGTGGCCACATTAGGACAGGTACGTCACTAAGGCTGTGTGGTACGTTGTCACTAAGGCTGTGTGGTATGTCACTTAGGCTGTGTGTCCATGTTAGGGCAGGTACGTCACTAAGGGAGGATTTTCAGTACTCAGGAGCCCATGAAATTCCCAGTTTCCTGACTTTGCCTTACGATTGTTGATCAAAATGTGAGCTCCATGCCTGTCTGCCTGCTGCTGTACTGACTGTCATGGTGGCTATGGACACTAACACTCAGGAATAATGAGCTCCAATCAAACACTTTCTTCAATAACTTTCTTTGATCATGGTGTCTTATCACAGCAATAGAAAAGTAACAGTGTGATATCTGTTTAATACTAAATATTTTCTGTCTCATTTAATCATCTTTTTTCTTCAGTGGTTTCAGCACCAAATATCTTTAATTTATTGGTTTAAAAAATCTGTAAGGCATTTCAGTGTATCATCAGTTTGCATCTCTGAAAGCTGCAGGTTGTTGCCATGTTAGAGTAGGATGCATTCACAATGAAGTCGCACTAATCACAAGAATTATATTACATGCTACATATCTTCAAAAATATTGTTTATATTTCATACTTGATGGTGTGAGACCAAGAGGCATGCATAACCATCCATGCCTGTTAAAAATAGATATATAATTATTGCTATTATTTTTCTATTCCTTAACAAAAGAAACAGTAATAAAAGGAAAATAAAAACAAAAACAACTCAACATTTCTTATTGTCAAATATACAATAGGTGCTTATCTGTGTCATATATAATGGTTTGGTTTAGCAACGAAAGAGAAAATTCCTGTGGGCATTGTAATATGTGCATAGCATAGACAATTTTAGATAACAACTGCTTTATATTCTTCAGAGTATCTCATCTCTTTAAAGACTTTTTTCATTCTATAGCATGAAGCATGGAATAAGATGTAGCTGAAAATAAAGGAGATTGTCACTTTTCAATAAATTTCTTCAAAACTAGAGACCATGGGTAGTAAACAAAACAAAAACTAAACAATTTAAAGTAAACTAGGAAGCATAATGTCTAAATAAGTCCATGTCATTCTTATTTAACCTTGACCGAAGTTCCTCCTTGTGCTTTGAATGTTTGTAAACATTTCCATCTTATTACCATTGAATTGTGTGGGTCTATATGGAAACCATGGAAACATCCAGAAAAGAAAAGATTCGGGAAGGCAGAGGACACCTGGAGCGCTAACTTCTGTCAGTAACCAAGTGTTCCTGAGAACATACCTAGAGAGTCAGTGAGGATTTAGAATGAATGCATTTATACAGCCTTATATATAATAAACTCACATTTTAAGTATCTACCCTCAGTGCACTATTTTCAGTGGTTTCTTTTCCCTCTTGTTGACCATTTGGCATCTTGGCATTTGTTGGGCTATAGATCAGCTGGTGATTTCCTCTGGCTTTTGTTTCTTTAAGTACATTTTATATTCACCCCAGTGAAGGACACATGAGCATCCCACGCTGACTTCTGTACCTTCTTACAAAGTAGTCAACAGCCCAGGGCTCATCTCTCTGACTTGTTAACTGGAAAAGATCAGCTCACTGATCCATTTAGCTCCATGGCCATCTGTCATGGAAGATAGTGCCCCACGGTAAAAAGCTAGTGTGGTTCTGAAATTTCCTTCATGATGTTTTTCTTTTTTCAAAGATTGCAACACTTGACTGACTCCTGTTCACTGTCTCCTGAATTTTATTTGGTGTTTTCAGCAGGAATGAAAGTTTGCCAATCATTCTACCATTCTTGCAACCCGAAGTCGGTTATTGGCTTTGTGTTGAAAATCATATGAACACAAATGGGTTTACAATAGTGGCTTTTTGGGAACACAGATTTTGGAACTGTTAAAGTATTACAGAGTCTTTTCTAGCGCATTATAAAATCCACCTTCCAACACCATAATTACATTCATAAAGACAAAGTATATAGAAATCTATTATCTTCTCTTTAGGGAAAGTAACCTTAAATCATAAATATCCTTAATCTCTCTGCTGGTACTTAGAGATGTGGCTTGGACAATGAACAAGGGTCCTACTGTCACTGAAACATTTAGAGTTTTATCTAGGAATACATAGTAAAGTCCCAGCAGTAAGAGGAAAAAAATAAGTTGCTGTTTCATCAAATGTTCATCTGTGATTACTAGATTTTATCTATTCTATTGTTTCAATATAATTTGTTAAGAGTGAAGAAATTGCTCTCTCAATTTCACTTTACAAGAAGTCTGTAAAAATAAGCTGACTCTAGCTTTTTAACAATGGAGTTGCACCAAGTAGGTTAGCCACAAGATCTGGTGTCATAAAGAGGAAAGGTGACACTCTAATGACAGCCTTAAATTTGCTCCACTCGTTAACAAGAAGTTGGGAAGCTGAGGAGAGTAGAGATTAATGTGTTTAAAAATGAGTGTGGATTTTTTTATTGATTTTATTGAGCTATACATTTTTCTCTGCTCCCCTCCCTTCCTCATCCCTTCAACCCTCTCCCATGGTCCCCATGCTCCCAATTTACTCAGATCTTATCTTTTTCTACTTTCAACATTGTTGTTTAGGTTCTCTAGGATTGTGAATTGTAGGCTGGTTTTCTTTGCTTTATGACAAAAAGCCACTTATGGGTGAGTAATATGATATTTGTCTTTCTGGGTCTGGGTTACCTCACTCAATATTATGTTTTCTAAATTCAACCATTTGCCTGCAAATTTCAAGATGTTATTTTTTTCTGCTGTGTAGTACTCNTTTTTTATTGATTTTATTGAGCTATACATTTTTCTCTGCTCCCCTCCCTTCCTCATCCCTTCAACCCTCTCCCATGGTCCCCATGCTCCCAATTTACTCAGATCTTATCTTTTTCTACTTTCAACATTGTTGTTTAGGTTCTCTAGGATTGTGAATTGTAGGCTGGTTTTCTTTGCTTTATGACAAAAAGCCACTTATGGGTGAGTAATATGATATTTGTCTTTCTGGGTCTGGGTTACCTCACTCAATATTATGTTTTCTAAATTCAACCATTTGCCTGCAAATTTCAAGATGTTATTTTTTTCTGCTGTGTAGTACTCCATTGTGTGGATTTTGAAAGAAAACATATTGAGTGAAAATATAATAATTCAGAATATAGGAGGTAAGTAAGGAAAATATGTTCAAAATTTTGATAAAAGAGACTATTACAAATGTTTTAAATCTGACTAATAATTTACTTCTATATTTAAAAAGAAGATTCATTACAAGATGAAATTATAAAACGTCATTAATTTAACCAAACATTTTCTAACATTATGAGGTTAAATAACTATGATTTATCAAAATTTTAGAATTCCTCTCTTTGAAATTTGTTGCCAAAATCTATTACATTCTGATATAAGTGGATTGTGTTAGTTTCTTGGCAGTCAAGAGTACATAGAAATATATACATACTGTCATATTAGAACATATTAGGTAAAAGTACCTAGACAGACCTGTAAGACATTTAGTAATTTGAAAGACATTTCCTAAATTTAAAATGTGCTAGATGTAATTGTTAGTCCCAGTATTGAGATCCTTATATTTCAAGGTTAATTTGAATAAAAAAAAAACCCTAAATGTTTCCACGTAGATTGAGATATAGCTATATAATTTTTTTTTCTGTGAATCATTCAGTGATGGAGATAACAGGGTAAAGAACTGAATGAAAAGAAAGGAGTAGTGTTATGCTCTCGCCTCACAGTCCACATTGCATGAGGCCCGGTGCCCTCAGACAACGTCCCCCAAGTCTCACCTACTTTGCAGGCCACCGTGGTTTTCTCACCCAATGGGTTTGGAACTCTCTTCTAAAGCCCTATTCTTGTACGACTGAAAGGGGACTTGAACTTTTTCTTTTGTATTTCCAAGGCTCAGTGCATTGCTCCTCATGTCCAGAGTAGTGGCATGCTCAAAGAAATGTAAAACGTACAGTTCCAGCAGCCTTTATGTATGTGGCTGCGAATACAAAAGCTGAGCCGTGGTTCTTTTCTTGTGCCTATTCTCTTCTGAAGAACAGATAAGCTTAGGACTATGTTTTTGGGTGGAAAGGCATGGACTGATCATCTCAAGGCAATGTTTTTCTTTCCCTTGTGACGTGCTTCATGTCTTCATTTCCTACTTACACTATTCTTCTCAATGTGCACTCCAAAAATGTATTTATATGTTTATATTTCGTTCTGACTGAATATAACTCTGGGGCTACATCCATGCATGCTAGGCATATGTTCTGTTAAGGAACTATGTTCTCCAAGCCTTATTATGCTGTTGAGTAGAACTCAAATGAAGAATATATGGTTTGCACAGAGGTGAAGTAGATCAGGCTTTATGGCTATAGATCACTTCAGCAGGCCCAGATTAGGTAAAAGCTCATTACAAGTTCACACTGAGAACCGAATTTGCATGCTCACTGACAATGAACTACAGCTTGCCTGCCTTTATCCTGTGAACACTTCTCTTCCAGGAGTCTTGCCTGGAGGCTTAATAACACATGTAGAACTTGTACCAGTTAATGACAGGCAACTGTTAAGCAGTAGGAGAGACATAAGATTTAGTCTTTCATTTAACAAATCAGTCCACTTTGAGAATAAACACAGTCATTTCAGAGAATGCTCAATCTTTTGGATTGAGCTAATTAGTCACCTTCTTTCATATAAGTACAACTACCTCTTTACAGGGAGATGCCTCATGAAGAAAAAAAATAAAATGAACACTCGTTCTGAAGATTTGCTTTGAATACTGACATAATCCATTTAATACTTTTTGAGTGTGACTAAGATATCTATCCTAGAGACTCCTGATACTAAAATATTCCTGACATTTTGGTTCAACTTACCCTCAGTGCCTCTAGGCTAGACATTGCCTGGGTAAAAGTCCCCGCTGACTTAGTTGATTAAATCTTGTTTGAGTCTATGTCTTAATCTTTATACTGAAACTCAGCCTACATGGAAGGTTTACTACAAGACCATTGTATTCCTAGCTAGCCAAATTTTGTGGTAAACCTCTTAGACCTAACAGCGTCAGTGATGAGAAAAACAACATGGAGTCTATCACATCACTTCCTTCCTGTCTCTGCTTTCTGCTCCCTAAGAGTACTGCCAAGGCATCCTGTAAGTTTCTTTTCTTACAACTTCCAAATTCCCTCTCAGAAAGAAAAGACAACAACAGCAGCAATGCTAGTTGATTGTCTGGGCAAAATAAGGGATTCTTTTCTAATTCACTACTATAGTTAAGCTTTAAACTTTACTCCTCAATATCACATTGGAATCCTACCCCAAATTAAGGAGGTTGTCTGAAAAACTTGGTAAAAATACATCTGACTCCCAACACACAATTGTTCACCTCACTAACCTTCAAAATAATCCTGCTCATATATTCCAATAAAAATCTGGTTTGAGGTCTAAATATCAGACTCAGGAAGAAGTTCTGAACATGAGCTTTTGCATGGAGATGAGCACAGGATATCTTACTCTTCTCTTCTGGCTAATCTCATTATTAGAATTATCCAAAGCTACTCTGAATTAAAGCTGTGACAATAACAAGGATTGGATAAAGGCACTGTACTTTTTATGCTGAATGCCAATTACCATCACAATTGGCC
This sequence comes from Bramus lutescens, assembly GCA_001685075.1. NCBI lineage: Eukaryota > Metazoa > Chordata > Mammalia > Rodentia > Cricetidae > Bramus > Bramus lutescens. The sequence goes on along the minus strand of LOEQ01007098.1, from coordinate 36,417 downwards.
TTCTTCTAGAGCCATCCAACTCATTATTATTCACCGGTCAGATAAGGAAACAACATTTAATTTTTAGATCTATGGTACCACAGGTAAGAATTGGTTTATATTTCTCCCCTATATTCATGGTAATAATTTAAAAGGTCAAACTTCCAACTCTTTCAGCCTCATATTGATTGAGCAAATCATATTCTACTTTATGAATATTATGGTGACATATGCATATTAATGCGTTTAAATTTTATTTTCACTTAGAAAAACAAGCCTGAGAATGATTTCACACAGTGTAATGCATTATTGTGTTAGTCCTGCCTTCTAACAGATGACCAGAACTTAACAGGACATGGAAACCCGTGTCCATGCAGAGTCTCTATGGAGCTTGCAGAAATACCAACATTCAGTTGCTCAATAAAGGCTAATTGGCAAAGATGATAAGGTGATCTTGCTCATTCCCCAAAGAGTTTGCTTACTCTCATGGTTTTCCATCCATCTGCTTCAGAATGTTGAAAAGGATAAAAGCCTCCATCCATAAGAAGTGGAACATTTTCCACAGTTCGTGATGTTCCTGAACTCTGTTGCTCTACATTTTACTTATGCACATGGAGCACGCATGGCAGCTAAATATCTGATAATTAATGACTTTTAGAAGCCTCTTCCCTCTGAATTGTTACAAACTCTTTGAGATCACTTGAATAAAAAAATCTGGAGAAGAGGATTGAACTGTGTTTGTTATTATTATATTTCGGCACTTAATACTTATTGCACAAAACAGCTATTCTGAATTGTCCTTGTCTGGTCTACATCATGCCAATTCAGTGGGTGTAAGGAATGGCATAGGAGAGCTCACATGAGCATCAGTGACAGTTCTGGAGGATGGCAATTCAACACTGCTCTTCAAAGTTCTTGCCTCAGAAATTGTTGCCAATGGGAGAATTGTCTTATCTTTTCTTTGTCTCCGTGCAGAAGCTGAGACATGACAAAGCATTCCCAAGTTGGATGGCAGTATAAGAAGAAGGCTGACTAAGACAGACTAACACCATTTTTAAATTGATATTTGCTCTCTGTTAAGGAGTTTCTCCCTTGTCTGTGGGATAGTAGGGAAAGCAGCTGCTGCGTTCACGTGACATGTCACAAGTTCTTTCTACTACTATGGGCCCACATGTTTTTATTTACCCACATGCTTATGTACACACACATATATGAAAATTACCTAAGAAGCATATCTGGCTTTTAGGATGCTAGTATCCTTTTATTTAGAAATTTACTATTTATGATTCTCATTTTAGAGATGTTCAGAAGTTTTCACATAAGGTTTCAGAAAATAGCTATTTGACAAAATTGTCCCCAATGTCTGAAAGTAAAGAATAATTGATAATGTTTAAGCTAAATAGGTTAAGTTGAAAAATTCTAGTAATTTACAGTATAGGTTAAAAATCATATGTCAAGCTAAGATACAAAGGATAACCAACTTAATATTTTGCATATTAGAACATGATACTTGTCCAAACTCCTTTCAGATATCAAACTAAATAATAAAGTAAGAAAACAGCTGCTTATACCCTCAAATTAATTACCAAGGTTGCACTAACCCAGGAAATGCAGGCTATTTGTGGATCATGAAACATTTTAGAATCTGAACATATGTTATTAGTACTTTAGGAATCAAAAGCAGAATCACAAATGATTAAAAATTTTTGATCCTTAATAGAAAACTTTTGAACTATTAATTATTAAAGTTATTTTCTCATTTTTTGTAAACTATAACTAACTGTTGATAGCACGTTTTGTTAATTATCAGCTCACATCTGGAACTGTTATGCAACAGTTCCATCTGAGATGGAAACACACCATTACGCAAAGAAGCTCCTTAAGCCAGAAGGCCTCAAAACAGCTTCAGGAAGTCGGTAAAACTGTCCGGATTCACTAGGCCCCTTCCTGTCATAGTATGCAATAAAAGGTGCTGAGAGTCACTCCAGATGAGCCAACCTGCAAAGAAGACTTTGAGACCCGACCAACTGCCTAGAAGAGGTGAACACCAACTGAACTCCCTCAAAGAGGCTGAAACCAACTAATTCGTTTGGAAGGGACACTCTTCAACCTGTTGAGCAGTGCAATGTGCTTCAGGTTATCACATTTTGCACTTGCTACCCTTTCTGGAATGGGCTTTTGTGATACAATTCTTTTTAAGTAATTTCTGCTCATGTGTGTTACTCCTGTAAGTTCTGCAAATACCCTCAGTGAATTACACTGGTTAAACACACTGGACATGGGCAGCATTTGTACTTATCTCTATCTGGGATGAGCAGATGTGTGTATTGCATTACCCCAAGAAAAGTTTTATCACAAAGCGTAGACATTTAGAGTAAACTATTTGTTTCTTTCTAATATTAGTATAATGCATCTTTTCAACTTGTCAATATGACTAAAAGTTTTTACATTACAATAATCTATTCAAAAAGTTAGATTTAGATTCATTGATCTCTTTATTATCTATAGATTGTAACTATGAGGTTTTCTTTTTATGTTTGTTTTTATTTTAATTACTATTAAATAAATATTACATTTAATAGCATATGTTTCTAGAAATGAGAAGCACATGATTTATGTATTAGCTGAATTTAGTGGTGTCCTTCAGAATTCCAATACTTGGGAGTCTGATGTTGACCATCACAGATTTGAGATAATCCTCGGCTACAAAGTGAACCCTTGACAAATACGAACTCACAGTGATACATCTTTTCATACAGTGGTGTTACCCAGTTATGTTTCCCAATGCATTCTCTAAAAGTAGGATTTTTTCATCATCAAGCACAAGTGTTGGAAACTAGAGGTACTGAAATGAATATGAATTATCCAAAACATTATTTCTATTTCCCTGCATGCCATTTTCTCTAGAAATCATCCAATATTACCTCCAGCAATATTCTTTCTCTTTGTAACACCTTAAACACAGCTGTGGCCTAGAGGCCATCCACATTGCTGATCATTTTACTTTTTTCTCTGAATGTGCTTCTCATTTGATGGATTCTTAGACTATAAAACAATTCCAAAGAGTCATGTGCCAATGAGCAGCATTTGTAACATGTGTTCGTTCATGTATTTACTCATAAGCAGCATAATTTGTTCCCTAACTACTACTTTGCATTACAGTTGATTGTGCTACACATGGAGAAAGCAGATGCATTTCCTCAGGCGATGGCTTATTTTTATGAAATTGCCAAGGATAACTAACATATCTGACATATTTTGCGTAGATACATACTTTAATAGGTTAATACTATAGTTATTTAGTGATATTTCACAAAAGCTTAAAATTATTTCAGATTCATTATTTAAATTGATATTTTCAGTTATATAATTGCTGGAATATTACTGTGCAGCTTTTCCAGTGCAACAATATAAAATTAATGCCAGAAGCCTTATATGAGATAGCTTCTATAAATTGTTACAAATCATTTCATTAATACTTGAATCCATTTATAATGTGTAGGTAGAGAAACCATAGTATAGATGAAAGCAATAACTAACGAATAAAGACCTAATTTCATTTTTTGTTGTGTTTTTAAACACATTTTGAAACTACTCATATATGAGTACTGTTTGCATCATTCCACATCACGCTTTTCCCTTCCAGTTTCTGCCATTTCCCTACGACTTTTTAACTTCTTGACTTCTTCTTCTTTGAGTATTGTGTGTGTGTGTGTGAGTGTGTGTGCGTACTCATGTGTGTCCTACTAAATGCATTAGTATTGCTCATATGTACATGAGTTTAGAGTTTACCAATTGGGATTGGATAATCTATCATATAGTGTGTTTCTGGAGATTTATTATTCCTTTTTTAGAAGTCATTAATTTCCAAAAAATTGTTATCTACAGGTGAGGCATGTGAAATTTCCTCCACCTCCTCTGGGTTATAAAGAGGTGTAGTTATTGAGATTTTGTAGTTGCATCTCTCGTCACATATAGGCTTTTATAAGTCTTTCTTTCATCTCCTTCTCCCTGAGCTTTGTGAATAGGGGTTATATTCTAGATCTATCAGTTGTTCCTTACATTTTGCGCAGTTCTTTGATGGTCTCTGTATGCTGCAAAAAGTAGCTTCCTTTGTAACATGAGGGTTGGGGGTTCTGTCCTATCCAGTTCCCACAGCCATTTGTCCCAAAGAAATCACACAGAGAGTATACATTAGTTATAAACTAATTGGCCCATTACCTCAGGCTTCTTATTAATGCTTATAACTTATATTAGTCCATTATTCTAGTAGATGTTAGCAACATTGCTCTGTACCTTTTTCAGTGGGGCAGGTCACATCTTTCTTCTTCAGTGTCTGGACAAGACTGGGGAGGAATGGGCTTCCTCCTTCCCAGAATTCTCCTGTTCTCATTGCCCCAACTCTAATTCCTATCTGGTTGTCCCACCTATTCTGTTGTCTGGGTTTCTGTCCTGCCTGGTTTCTGTCCTACCACCAGGTCCCACAGCCATTTAGCCCCAAAGAAACCACACAGAGGTCTATATTAATGATAAACTGATTGGCCCATTAGC
>LOEQ01007097.1:38525-72609 GCA_001685075.1 Bramus lutescens | reverse complement strand
AGGAAGCAGAGGCAGGTCAATGAGAACAGGAGAATTCTGGGAAGGAGGAAGCCCGTTCCTCTGCAGTCCTTGCCCATCCACTGAAGAAGCAGGATGGTATTTCCTCGCTGTAAAAGGTACTGAGCTGTGTGGCTAACATAGATAAGAATAATGGGCTAATATAAGTTATGAGAGTTAATAAGAAGCCTGAGTTAATGGGCCAATCAGTTTATAGTTAATATAGACCTCTGTGTGATTTCTTTGGGACTTAACGACTGCGAGAATCAGGCAGGACAGAAACCCCGACAATACCACTGGATCATTTTGTTCTCCCAACAGCAAGATCAATGGAAAAATAGATATAAAAAGTAAATGCGAAGTTCTGCAGATAATAATACACTGCTCATGATTTGCTGCATGCCTGGGACATTCATGTGGGTGTATGCAAGCACGTGCTTGTATATTCAAGCAAACATTCCCTATGAGAGGCCCTGTGCCAGTTGCTTTTTCACTCAATTTGAAGAGGGATTAGACAGGTGAATTCTTGAAATCACCTCTTTTGGTGGCTTGATGGAGTAGTGCTTTTTATTGTTCTTGCAGAGAAGACAGAAACCCAGAGGCTAAATTGCTAGAGGCTGTATCACACATCTGTTTATTGTCATAGCTGATGTTTAGGAATAGACTTTCTCTACAGCACTCTTGATCTATGGTAAAATATCAAGGGAAGTACTGTGTTTACTAGCAAGCAACAGTCAGCAATGTGTGCAGGGTCTCTTTTACAACAGTAAGTGCTCTCTTTTATAATTATTACACACTTATGTTGGAGATTTATTTGTGCACTTTGCAGTGTTATTGTCGACTCTCCTGGGCTTCAGCATGGGAGTACGGAAAAGGTCCTCTACTTTGGCTCTGCCAGAGGCAGGTGAGATTACTGATGTGAAATAGGATACAAGGTTAGCTTCATAATTTGAGGAGGATGTTGGCTATCATGTTAAGATTAGTTACTATACAGACAGATGAACAAACTTATGAGTATCACATGATGAGACTGAATTTCAAACCAGACTTGATGAGCTCAAATATCATCTTTACTGCTTTCTGGCTTTTTTATCTTTATAATCTTACTCAACTTTTCCAAGCTTTGACTTTGTCCCTGGTGAGATGAGTAGAACAGTATTTGCACAGTTTTATTATGAAGATCAAATGGGTCACTAGTGATAAAGGGCTTAAATGTCCAGGTGCAGAGTAAACAAACATTCAATGCAATAATTAATAATAACAATAAATAAATATACTCTTGATGTTTATCATTAGATATCTTCAGAAAGTTTGGAAACACATAAGGCAAACAAGTAGAAGGCATCTGGCATTCAGTAGTCATGCTAAACACATGTAATGGTGTGTAATTTGTAAATTTTAAAGATTCCATAAATTGAGTTGGGCAATGAGAGTGGGGAACCACCAGCTGAATATGGAATAAGATGAAGCACACATTTTAAAAAGTGTGTTACAGCCTTCATGAGCTGCTCAAGGTGAAGATCCGCAGTGAAAGGAGTGTGTCGTCTCTTGTACAAAGCCTTGTTGTTTATTTGGGGGCTTGGTCAAGGAGAACAACATATGCAATAATGAGCTATCTTCTGATCCAATCTTATGTGGAGCATTATTGCTTAACTAGAAGTGATCATATATGAGATAATGTTCCTTTGGATCCGTGGGCAGAGAAGAAACCTTATACTTTAACTCCGTACTTACCAACATCATGGGAATAAACCTTTATTTTAATATCAATTGTTGGGGCAACTTTCATTAATTTGAGTGTCTTTCCTTGTTATTAAGTTTGAACTTATGAAACAGGGATTATTAGTAATGTTTATACCAGAATCACAATGGGGTACACTTCATATCCCTTGGGAACCATTTTAGAAATATGTATTTCCTTACTTGAATCAGGCCAAACAACACACACTTTTAAGAGGAAAGATGTGGGCTAGAGAAAAAGGGTATTATTTGGTGTCACATATTTCCATGGGCTTGAGTAGGAGGGTATGGTTTGGTGTCATACATTTCCACTGCTCTAAACCCTTCTTTATTTTCACATCTTACTCAAATGTGTGTGTGTGTGTTTATTATTTCAAAGTCCCACACATTTATATGATGCACATATGTATGAATGTATGTATATTGATCATACTTATCTACCACTACTTTAATGGCTTCTTGAGCCTCCTGTTACCTGGCTTCCTGAGCTTTCATGCTCATACCTAGGAAAAGTGTGCTATCTGCCCATCCTTCAGCCCCACAACACAGGATGATCATTCTGCAGCCCCACACACAGGACAATCAGACACAACAGGGAGCTGAGTCAAAGCAGGAACTCAGTTTATTACTGTTGAGTGTCAGCTTATATAGCCTAAGTGACATGGTGTGATGTGTGGGTCCCTCTACCCAACGAGAGACAGCCAAACCCACCCTCTGGCTGGAGGGTCATCTACCTAATTTTTGCTGTCTCATCCTCTCTCAAACTCAAGCCAGGCTTTTTCTCTGTCCTACAGGCCTTGAAGTACTTGAGTCAGGCTTTTTTTCTGTCCTATTATAGGCCTCAAGGTACAGGTCCTGAGATAATTTTGGCTCAACACTATCTCAATCTAACCTTTTCTAGTGTCTCCTATTCCCTCTCTTCCTGTTTCTTTGCCCTCTTTTGTTTTTCTGTTATCATTAAGCCCCTGAGTCTAATTAGTGCTACCCATATGCAACTAGATGTGTGGTCATTCACTGGAGCATATTTTCTTTCAGAAAAGACTGTGAAGGCTTTTGGGATGTCCCTTTTGCTTTTGGATATCTTCAACATTTTGGGGCTAGCAGATTGAATCTCCTTGAGTTGGATGGAAAACTTGTTATGCCCAAATCCTGGCTCCTATAAAACTCTTTATGAGGAAGCTGAATCTGTGTTCCAATTTATGACTCCATCTGGAAACTGTCATTTGGAAGGAGTTTCTAATTTGCAGTGACTTCCAAGGGCTCTGGAAAGTTAAGTTTCTGAGGACCCCTTGTAACCTTGAGCCAGAAGTTGAAATGTATTTTTCTCAAGTTGCTTTCCTGTTCCAAGCAGGATGACACCTGGCCAGACAGGCGTCTTCTTCAGCTTTTGGTTTTGATGTTCCATAGTGGAACAGTGTGTAGCTCAGAGGAGGGAAAGGGGAAATTAGCTGAGACAAACGAGAGTGCACATAGCAGAGAACAAACGGCATCATGGGTATCTTCCATTTCACATACGTTTTTCCATTATCAACACGGTGTTTAGGGATTTTAAAGATGTCTAAATAAGCGAGTTACTAAAGCAACTAGATTACCATCAGTATAAATCCACACTCTGCTTCCCTGCATGGTTTTCATTTCATGTAGGAACTTTGTGTTCACCAGAGGCTTAGAAATTCTTGGTTAACAATTTCACTGAACCAAGATCACTGAATCCCAGGAATCAATTTCCTGCACCTACTTCATCACAGCATTTCTGTGGTCTTAGGGTTGTTTCAGATTGTTGTTGTTATCAGTTTTTTGCTGGCGTAGTCTCACCTAGAGAACAGTTTCCTAACTTTATAGCTATAATAAGACATCACTTTATTTTTTTACACTGTGACTCCAGGCATATGACAATCCTGCTTTAGATCCTTTATCCACAGCCATCATTCCTATGACACCTCCCTCAAACATGCCCTCCCCAGAACTGCATTACCAATGTATCACCATAGAAACCCTACCATATATAGTCCAGCATCCTTGATTGAACATCTTGACCATTTGATGTTTTACTTGTTTGTTTTGAGACAATGTCTCTCCATGCAGCCCAGGCCAGCCTTGAACTCAGAAACCTTTGCTATACAGCCTTGTTAGTGCCAGGGTTACAGATTTGTATCACCATGCCCAGATACACTTATGTTCTTAAGAATGTGAATTCTTGCACCAATTAAAGTGAAAACTGATAAACACTCCTAAACCAGAAGCCTCATGATCCCTTTCATGTCTTCAAAATATAAACATAATTTGGAAATGTACCAGTGGATGTGAGAATTTAGACTCACTGCTGGGATCGTTTACTTGATGCGGACTCCTGCCCTGTTCCTTCCATCTGTTTTTCTGTTTGGTGTTTATTGCCCAGAGAAAACAGCTGACATTCTTGTGTAGCTCATCAGTTAGTTGGTATTTTTATTGCTAAGGAAAATTGGGAAAATTACAGTGCTAATGAGTCCCTCCCTGTCTATTATGTTCTTTCTGCATCTATTAAGTGATTTTCATCATTGCTCTTTGTCATTGTCATTAAAACAATATTTATGCATTTTTGTGTCTCAAGGAGGCAAATTCATTATCATAAAATGAAATGGTGATGTTATGACAATCACTGTACAGTTACAATTGTTTTCCCAAAGTTTATCTTCTTTCACCTAAATTGGAGAACTACAAGTTAAAGAAGTCTTGTTATTCTGTTTTAAAATGTATCTCTCTCTCTCTCTCTCTCTCTCTCTCTCTCTGTTCCTAGCCCCCTACATTAATTTAGACAAATTAATTACAATATTCTAAAGAGAGACTTGGTTATGTTCAAATCCTGGTTTCATTGTAAATTAGTTGTATAACTCTGGGCAAGCTATATCTCATTCTAATCTGGCTTCCTCATTTGTTAAAGAAGAATACAAATTTTGCTTATGTAAATGTGGTTACACTGTGCCTTGTCAATTTTTTTAGAGTTGAAACTGAATACCCCAGACTGAGTAATTCATAAAGAATGACGTTTTGTTTCGCTTACTGGGAAGAAGAGCACAACAGAGGGATCTGTTTAGAATCTGGTGCAAGTCTCTTGTTGCAGGAGTATTCCATGCTGAGACAAAGCAAGCTTGTACACACAGAGAGCTTGCTTTTTCAGCAAAGTCACACCCTCTGTAACCAAGGAATAAGTATATACACCTATAACATCTGAATCCTTTTGCTCCAATCACCTCTCAAAGGCTCCAGATCTACATAGTAACATACAACTATAGAAATGCTTCCAATGTATGAATTCTAGGAAACACACCACAACCATGAAGGTTGCTTATCCCAGTTACCAATGAAATTCCTCTAGATAAATGACTCAATTTCCTCTAGATTCATAATTAAGAAATGTTATCTACTATAATAAAGATTGCAGTCCATTGCTACCCTCATAGTTGCATGTGGCCATCAGATGAAGTTCTGGATAGTGAACTGTTAAATAGAGCTGGTTACAATGGAGATGCATGAGGATGCAAAGAAACAACTGTGTTAAACTTTGGTGTAAGGTGGTCAGGAGGAATAGCCTGGCTCATTATTCCATAATATCAGAATAAAACCTTATTCTCTATTGTTACTTTGTCATGTATCGACAATATTTTTCTTTCGTTCCTGTTGTTCCTCCATTCCCTCCTTTCTTCCTTTATCACACTTAACAATTGCTGAGATTGTCTGTTTACTTCAATTTTTTCCACTAGAATTTAATAATAACCTCACTTATTTACATTGTATCCAGTGCAGAAAGACATTGGCCAGGTGCAATAAGTGGTAGGACCAAGGAATGAGTGTAGAATGCTAAGATGATTTCAAACTCAGTGTGGTCACTTTGTCAGGGATAAGCGAGGTAGATTAAATAGTAGGAGTAATGAGAGTCATAATTACATATGAGGAGAGACAATTTATGAAGTAAATCTGATTGACTTATTCATGAGCACAGCACAAATATCCACTATGGTGTATAGGACGAGATGAGTATATAAACAGAATGCTTTGTGTATGACAGACTTCCTGGGTAAGTTGTTAGGACTTTGACCTAGTAGTAACATGTGAATTATAGTTACTTTTCATATGTTGTCTGTGCCCACAGACTAGTAAATGTCTGGCTGATAATCTTCATAAATTGTTGTGTCAAAGATAAAGTCAGCTTTACTTCTAATTTCCTGAGCCATATTTAGTGCTGACTCCTCTGGAGAATTTTCATTTACATCTGGCTCTTGGCTTCTCCCAAACCCTGTATCAGGGTGCTGCTCCCTGTTCACCTATCTTGGAGAAGGATCAGAGGTTCATTAAAATAACCTCCTTTATTTGTTCCCTGCTTCTCTAGTCAATAATCACATGGCCCAGACTTTTGGTTAGACATGTCATTGCCTGTGTGCTATCTGATCCACATGGTTCACAGAGATAACTTACACTGAATGCACGCTTTGTGTGACCCGGCTGCAAGGGTCTGGAGTGACCCACAGGGCAGTGGTGTGCTCACAATGTGTATGGGAGGAACGCGCAGATAAAATGCTCTCAAAGGAATTAGGAAGTATAATGGATTAATTCTGTTCAGCCTGAATTCCTCTCCTTCCCAGCCTCCGTATCATCATGTGAAGAGTGAGCGATGAAGAAGGAGGAAAGTGTAAGCATTAGTGAATAACATCACTGACTTCATTTGAAAAAGGCAGCAAAACTGCTTCCAAAGCTGGAGAAAAGGAGAAAAGACACAGACGGTATCTGTGGTCACAACACATTAAAAATTTAGAAATTTGGAATTAGTTGCTGACAAAGATTTAGAGTAAGAATTTACCAGTAGAAAAATGATTTGTCATAAAGCACGCAGAAAAGAAAAAGGAAAAAGAAACTCAGAAAAGGATTTGCTTTATTCAAAATGAGTAGCACACATTTATCTTAAAGGTTTCTTTCTCCTCAAGTGTAAGAGAACTATATTGTCCTTTAAGCACTGAATGGTGAAGCATTTCATTTCTTTTGTTTGGGATTTTTCTTCCAGGAGAAATATATCCTGAAGCAAATCATTGTGTTCTTGGATTTTATCTATTGATAAAAAACAATTCCGATTGCTTGATGAATAAATAACAAAATATTTTAAACACGTAGCTATGTAAGAATCTTGAATCCAAACTTCCTTAGGCATTTGCATAAACTGATGGATCTGTCTGGTGCTAAAAAGAGCATGGAGATCATGTGAGTCAATCCACACACTAGGCAAAGAAGCCAGAAACATTAAATGACTTAATCCATGACTGTGTGGCTTATTGTTTGGTTTCAAGGCTGGGGTGAAGTGTTTGCTTTTGATTTCTCAATAGTAATTTTTAAATGCTGAACTGTCTCAAGAATCCCGGGTACAAGTGGCTCAGTAATACCTCATCTCATAACTCACTCTTTCCTCTCGCATGTCTCATAAGAATAGAGCAATGAGAAAGAGAATACTGAATTCATGGAAAGCCTCCCATATTTTGTTCAGAATATAAAATCCAGTGGAAAAAAGAAACAGAGCAAACAAAGTTTAAGCAAAACATCTAAAACCAAAGAAAACTTGACTTGGAAGCCCTAGGTCTTAAAACAGTTCATGTTGAGCTTATGAGCACATTCCACTGACATTCCAAGGAGTTATGGAGCTCGGATTATCCTTTGAGACCAAGGATGGAGCTTTTCATATCACCAAAGAGTGAGATCTTTACAATGGTTATTTTTGCAAGTAAAATTGAGGCATCTACTATGGCCTCTAAAGTAAGCACATTCAAATACTACACCATAGCATTTCAACAGCTAAGTGTATTTACAGTAGTCGCACTGATTATGATGCTTAGTGATGTAATAGATATATTTGTAAAAATGCACCTATGCATCACAATAAAGTTGTATTATGACCCTTTTATCCATGCTAAGTGACAAGTAGACTATACCTAATCTTCACAAATGTCATTCGTTCAAATTTCTTTATAGGAGGTTTTATTAATTAGTTTAAAAGTAGCCAATTGTGTATTAGTTTTCATACATCCTAATCAGCATGAAATCGTCACAGTTATTGAGTTCACATTATAATATGTAAGTGCAGAGAGCCAAAGCTACATAATTATGTGCATATTTTATGGATGAGGAATCTTAGACTCAGGGAATTTAGGGAACTTTCAAGTTAGTGATAGAAATTGCCTGCAACAAAGGTTTGTCATTCAAAGTTATCTCCCTCAGTTCCCAGCATGTTTACTTTGCAGTGTGTGAGCTGTCCTAGGTTCTGAGGAGGCAAAGGCTTGAAACCACAGTCTATAATATTGTTAGAGAAATCAGAAGGGCAATGTTAACATACAACAAAGCCAGGACAGAATAATTTGTGAGTTACAGTGTGAATCAGGCTATAATCTGAGATGGTTGACAAAACCTTTGTTAGGGAAAATGTACAGAAGTAGGATCCTGGAAGATAGGTAGAATTTCAGACAAACGGATAGAAGAGACAGTGGGAAGGGGTGCATATTGCACATCAAAGACCCAGAATAGCAAATGATTAATTAAATGCTTTAGTTGACCCACATTTTATGCTAGAAAAATAATGGGATAGAAGGTTGAAAGTTTTTTGAGATTGTTAGATATGAAAATTTGAACTTTGATTCTATAGGTAAGGGATACATGGACATTTTATTTAATTTAAAATGGATATTTTCAAATGGGGAAAGCCTTGAAATTGCTGTTGTAACCACACAACTCGGTGTTGTGAGCAAATAGCCACAGATAGTAGAGGAGGGAGTAGGTGACACTGTGTTCTCATAAAGACCTGATTACTGTCATAGTTAATGGTGACAAACCCCCAAACTTTTAAAGTCTTAAATTCAGAGGTAGAGGTGTGTGGTAGTGTGTGGCCATAGAGAGATGTTAATCATAAGAGAAAGAATCACAGATGAAATCAATAAAATCCACTTGAAGATTATTCTATGATTTTCAAAGTATTAAGGGAGAAAGTATACATGATGTAAGACAACGGAAAGCACAAGGTGTCACAAAGTGGAAGCCTGATTTAAGTTCTAGTTTTCAGGTATATGAAACAATTGTGTGTGAAATTCTTTAAAAGGAAACACATGCTATTATATAATTTAAATAGTAAAATAACTGACGAAAATTACCAAGGCGGTATCAAAGGAATTATTAAAGATTGTAACCGTCAAAACTTAATTATGGAAGTGTGGGGTTCAATGATATATGAAACATTTTAGATATAGCTTAAGGGGATGTTTTTGACTAGAGGAATTAGCCACAGTACTGCAGCGGAGTATCAAGGGATGTAAAGGCACAAAAAAGAGGCTAAAAACCACGAAGGATAAGTTGAGAAAGGCTATAGTGTTTCACATCAGTCTCGCAAGATGAGAAAACTGGGGATATGAAGAGAGTTTAATTGAAAGCTTCAGAGTTGAGAAGCATAACATTAGTCACAAAAACGAAGTAACATTCTTTTCAGGAGGTATAAAATTTCAGAGAACCTCAAACAGAAAGATTTTCAGAAAACAGCAAGGACTATAGTCAATTTCCCTTGCAGTAGACTCTCAGCAACCGTGGGACCCAGAAGACTTAGATGGCTTCACTGTTCTAAGAGAAAGTGGCTGTCAACTTGTGAACACAGCAAAATGCTCAAGAACAAGTGTACATAAGATACAGACCTCTCTAGATTTGAGGAAAATAATTTGAGATGAGTTTTTTCTTTACTGTTTTGGTGAAAGAATAAACTGCTATAATCACTATGGAAATCAATGTGAATGTTCCTTAAAAATGAAAATTTGATCTACTATGTGACCCAGCTACAGCGTTCCTGAGCACATACACAAAGAACCCTATATCTTGCTACAGAAATGTTTGTATATCCATGTTTATCATTGCTCTTTTCTATGCAGTAAATAAATGGCATCAATCTAGGGGAGGGTAGCCAGAGACAGCAACTCAAGAAGCTCTAGACTATATCTAAACAGCTTTTATTTCTTTCATTTTAGATGGAATGGTTTGAATCTAACCCACAGAATGGCCACTTATGCAATGTGTGGCTTCTTGCTCCTCCCTGAGCTTCAGTGGTCTTATTTGCATAATGGGACAGTGTTGATTCCTATCAAGACTAAATTGACTCTTGACATTCTGATGAAGCTGGTGCTTAGGCAGCTACTGAGAGGTACAATCAAGAAGGACAGGAAGAAAGATGGCAAGACATAACTCGTACTGTGAGAGACGCCTACCTCACAAGCTCTGTGTTCTGCGAATATCTGCATTGAACTAGTTTATTATCATTTTACCTTCATGTTTAATGGGCTTGCCTCTTTGATTTCCAGTCTCACATAATTTTTCAGAAAACGGATATAGTGAGGACCTTTGTTAGAATACATCAATGTGTATGTTGGACTCCTAGATACACAGACAAGATTTTTTATGCTATTTAATCTTAGAATCAGCGTGCTCATTACCTTTCTAAAATATTATATGTGTTAAAATAACCGCATATGTTAGCATGCATTTCAGTGTGCTCTGTCATCTGATGTCATTGTACTTATTCATCTACTATTCTCTTCCTTTTTTTGTAAATCTCTCCGTGACTCTGTCAGATACATCGATCTCATTCAGAGTATGTTGTTTTCCCAGTTATTTTTGATCTCGCAATGTCCATTTAGTTTACTCCAATGTTAATCAACTGCTATGGTTCACTTTTCTTGAGCTCATCATGCTGACACATGCCTGTAATCCCAGCTCTTGGAAGGATGAATCAGGAGGACTCATGAGTTCAAGGCCAACCTGGGCTACATAAGGAAGAACCTTCCCAACATATGTAAAATACAACAAAACAAACAAAATCAGCAACAGAGAAAGAAAATGCCCTTTTTCTTACTGAACTCTCACTCACAACAGACTTTCAATTTGAATTTTCTCATCCCTGATACTACTTTTTGCCTTAGTACACAGTTTTCATTCTTTTCTTTATTCTGCAAATGATGCTGTAGCCTCAGCCTGGGCATAGAAAACGTGGAGGAGTTAAGACAATCTGTTCCTTTCTCTGCTGGTAAAGATGCTCGGCACATAATGAGAATATAGTCAGCGAAAGACCGTGTGCATAGAAAGCCCGAGTTTAAAATGAATTTCTCAGGATGAAGAGTGTTTACATCTCAAGAGTTATTCATTCAAGGCTGGCGGGACACACCATGTGTTACTAGCCTATAAGTCATCTTATGAGGTCTCATTAGTCTACCAATTTGTCCCCAGGCTTTAAGGGTTGCTTGGTTTTAAAAACCATCAAACCTTTTAGTGGAAGGATAACCTGTCCTCAATCTCTTTAATAAAGGCTTAATTACCATTTCTTTCTCCCCACATATAAATAATCGTTCAACAAATTACAGAGGAAGGGAAAAGAAGCAGGTACTGATCTAAGCTCCTGTAATTACCTGAGACTCTTCATTATTTTACCAATGGTCTACCTCACAGACGGAAAAATAATCTCAGCAGTCGGATCACTACTTCACAACATCAGAAGACAGTCGGTCTTCGAAACAAAAACAAAACAAGAAAAGAAAAAGAAAGTCCTCACTTTTTCTAATTATAAACCCATGAGGCACTGATTTCGGCTTGTGTAGCAGAGAAGTTTTACATGACAGTGGAGAGTTTCAAGCTCTCTGCTCATCACAGATTGATATAAGAATGTTTGTCCTTTTCATCAGCACAGTTTACCTCTATGATCTGGAAATCCGATACGTGGGGACTTTCATTTGGAGAGACTAGGAATCATGTCATGTGAAAGCTGCCTCTTCTGCTGCTGAAACAAATTCTAGGATTTTAACACAAGGCTAATGATTAGACATATGTTCTATAATATCAAATGCCGATTTGAAATACTTGCTGGGAATGTGAATAGCTTCACATCGAGCTGAAACAATCTGCCAAGTCTTTTATTAGATAGCTGGAGGCAGATTCAAAAGATTTGGGTCTGACCCTTTAGTCTATTTCACTGTAACTGAATCATTTAATCAGATTTTATAAAAAACCCGGGGCTATAGTGCAACGAAATGTTAAGCAATCTTGCTCATTAGAAACAAATGAAAAACTCATCAGCCTTGAGACTCAGCCATTTATATTAAATATCTTCATAAAATGCTACCATAGACGTGGGGGCTGAACTGCTGTAATCTTTCATATAGCCTATTTAAGGGATTTATAAAAATATACAATCTATTTAATACTAACATTTCCATGGTGCAAATGAATAAAAAATCCAATGAACAGAATTCTAAAAGCATGTTTTACTTTTTTATCTGTGGTTCAAGGGTTCCATTTCTTCCTTTTTTATTTGGAATTGTCTTCATGCTATTGTCTAAGGAAACTGAAGTGTGAGGCTAAAAAAAGAGCACTCAGTAGCCCTGTGTTTGGTCTGTCAAAATGGGGACATTTGAAATTGAGCAGAGGAAAGCAATGTCTTGAATGTGCCACAGGTTATACACTAGAGAAGTCAACATTGATGATCAAGCTCCAGTTAGAAAACTTAAATAAAAACAGTAACAATAGATATACTTTGTGAAATAAGCACTTGAATAAAGATTGCTTTGTTTCTGCTTTACTATAGACTGCGATCTATGTGAGCAAGAAGCTCTGTGATCGCAGCAGCCAGGGCTTATAGCGGCTACTCACTAAAAAGTATCTCCAAAAACTCAACAGAATTTAGTTACACTGTACAGATTTTGTATTTCTGATTGGGATCAAATCTGGTAAATATTGAAAAATAGTTGCACAAAACAAGTTTCTTAGGCATCAATGAGTAGGCATGTCCAAGTAGTCTGTGTATGGGTGGGGCAATTTTAGTACTAGGGATGTATGCATTCCTACGCACACTTTCGGCTCATGTTTGGAGGGAAGATATTCTAACTTTCATATGAGGAACTTGAGGAATATTTTAAGGCATTTTTTTACTCAGACAAAATTAAAAAAAACTTCATTCTGCCCTTGATCTCCATATACTTCATACTTGGAAAAAAGACAGGCATAGATACATGTGAAATATACGGCAATTCAATTTATAAAATACAGAACATAGGGACAGCTTAGAGAGAGATAGAGAGA
Source organism: Bramus lutescens (assembly GCA_001685075.1). Taxonomy (NCBI): domain Eukaryota; kingdom Metazoa; phylum Chordata; class Mammalia; order Rodentia; family Cricetidae; genus Bramus; species Bramus lutescens. The sequence continues at coordinate 59,757 of LOEQ01007097.1, read as the reverse complement.
TGGATTTAACAGAGACTGGAGAAAGAACACACAGAAATTTATCATCAGATGAGATCAAATTTGGGCAGGGTTTGAATGACTCCATGAATATGAATATTTTTCAGATTTCCAGAAGTATTACCAATGTAAGCATGCCCAGTTCAATGAATAGAAGAACCTAATATCTGTCAATAAGTCAAATTTGAAATTACACCTATTTATTGTTTCGAGTAGGTCAAAATGTGTATGTAAATCAGGTTACACAGTATAGGAAGAACGTCTGTATGTCTTTTAATTTTTATACTAACTTATTTCCTACTAATTGAATTTTTGTACTAAAAAATTCACCTACACTATAGATAGTGCTCACATTAATTTCTAAATAAAACTGGTGCCTTTTCCCTTGAGGACCAAATCTAGGGCCATAAGTTTGCTAGTCAAATATCCTATTACTGAGTTATATATCACCCCTTCAATGGCTGTTTGCAAACATAGCAACCCAATGAACACACTGCAGGTGTCAATTATTGCATTTAGTGAATGGAAAAGTCACATCAGGTTTTATAATTGCTAATCTTCTCACTGTAACTGTGTTCTTCAAAGTAGAAGAGGCCTTTTGAGGTGTTGCCTGTCCGTTTGATTCAATGCTTCAACTTACACATGTAATGTAGCTAATCTGAAGAAAAGTTTTCTGTTCCTATTAGATTTGTCTGTTTATTAGCATGTGGGATGTGTGCATACTAATGTATGTGTATTTGGAGGCCAAGGGTGGAGAGAAGGAATATTTCTTCATTATTCCCCAGTTTAGTTTTTGAGACAGAGTCTCTCATTAAACTTGGGGTTTACTGATTGCTTAAGCTAGTTGAATAGCAAGCCTGGGCATCCTACTGTTTCTTCTTGTCAGTGCTGGGTTACAGACTCATGTTCTCACACCCAGTTTTTCATGAGTATTGGGTTTCTGAACACAGGGGCTCATGCTTATGTAGAAAGTACTTTGTCCACAGAGCCAACTTCCAAGTTCGTCTTTCTTTTTTAATGGATGGGTGTTCTCTGAAAAATATAGAGGACACACATGAGACTCAGTGTCAAATCCCTGATCTGCCTTTCTCATCTCCAGAATTCCTGATGTTCAGTAGATGCTCATAAGATACATTGTTAGGGAAGGAAGAAATACAACTGGCAAATAAGGATGATAGTCACCTCAGATTGCTAGGAACGTCAAGTACACAGTGAAAGTAGAATCAGTTTGGCATGAGGGACACCATCTACAAACATTTCACATTATGGACTGAACTGTGTGCTATCCCAGATACTATTCTGAAACCCCAACTTTCAAGAGCTGATCTTGAAATAGGTTGTGTTGTTTGTAGAGGTTATCAAGTTAAAATAATGTTATTAGGGTGGATCTAATGTTATAAAGCAGATTCCTTATGAAAAAGGATTTGGAGACCAGCAACATAAGACTACAGAAACATGAAGTCAGACATCTGGGTGATGCCTCTTTCGAAAGACTGATTTTCTAATTGGCCCGTGTGTAAGAGATGAACTATGAGAGTTTATGTGTACCATGTACGTTCAGGTGCCCATGGAGGACAAAAAGGGTCTCAGATTTCCTGGAACTAGAGTTTCAAGTAGTTGTGATCCAGCATGTGGATTCTAGGAAATGAAAGTTTATATTTTGTAAGAGCAAAGTGCTCATGACCACTGAGACACCTCTCCAAGCCCCTAGATGATGCTCCTATATGCCAAAGAACCCCAAAGATCACCAGAAAACCTTGCTGAGATGGGAATATCATGGGCCAAATTCTGAATCTGAGCAGTTAGAAAGAAAGAACCTGTTGACAAAAACTTCAGACTGTTAACCTTCAAAAAACCAAGAAGCTACCTTCTTCAAGCTTGTTTTCTATGGCAGCTAAAGGAGACCAACATTTCCCTCAAGCTTTGTTCGGATTATATCTTTATCCAGGTTTCTAAAATGTATTAAGAGGGGAAAAATAGTCCTGAATTTTAATGAAATCTAGAAATGACTACACATCTAAATAACTGTTGAAGCACTTTGTACANTAGCCATGTGGAGCTGTAAGCCATGATGTCTTATTTTTGCAAAAACACCTCAGTAGACATTTAACTTACTCAGTATTGAATTTGGTCTTTCATTGGATTTCTAAACACAGAAGTCATTCCTACACTTTAAAATTTTCTGATTCTATAAGTGTGATTTTAAGTTGAGCCAAATGCCTTGATCCGCAAAAGCATCATGCTAGCTGTCTCCACGGAGAAGGCAGGAGGATGGAGTGGCATTTTACTTTGTGTAATATAAAACCTGCCTTGTTCTTGGCTCCTGAAAAGAACCTCTCAAACCCCAGGGAGCTTTGGAGGGTTTGAAACTAGCATTTTTCAAATCCTTACTTAGCATCCTGGAATACCAGCACCACTCAATCTTCTCCTGCTGTCAGTCAGGTGGTACCAGGCAATTGGTGCCTCTGGAATAAAGAAACAGATCTTAAAGCACATTGTGTTCTCTGTGAGCCTGGAGATGCAAGGGGAGCAGCTGCTAAGGCTCTCAGAACACCCCTTTCCAGGGATGCACCGCAAGGTCAAGCCTTCTGGGTATACCTCAGACATTACCCCTGTGTCAGATTCTTAATTATCCATCCACATATGTATCACTCCCTCCAGACACTGGAGTTGTATGCTTTTTTATACTGGTAGGAATTTGCAGAATGCTTGCCTGCTAAGACGTGGGCTCCTTCTTTATATAGGTTCATAGCAGTACTTAGGCCTAGCTTGCTAGGAGAATGTGAGGGAACAGATTAAACTTTTCAGCCTTAACCTCCTGAGGATTGAGAAAACTAGAGTGTTTATCCATCTGTTCCCATGAGCTGGGAGTTGGTTCCTTCATACTTCTGCTTTATGTATATATATGAACTCAGATAGTTTTGGTAACCTGAGAGACCTAAGGCTGAATAAGCCAGATGCTGGGGCAAGAAACAACCTATGTTTGTTTACCCTGCCTACCCTTGACTAGCCAATTCTAATTAAACTTATCTTATGCCATTAAAGCTGTCGAAACTCTAGACCTCTCTGGAGTCATATTTCTTATAAGATCTCTTCCATGATTTATTGCATTGGTTCCATTCAGGATCAGGTATTTTTGTGTTAGCAATAGCCACCATGTACATGGCAGGTGATAGCAACATGTATGTAACCATGGTCCTCCTGTTTAGTTCTACTGCAGGCACGTGGGTGAATTTGCTCATTCCCACATTGTATCAGGGTCTGAGCTCCATTCTTTAAAGGATAAATGGCTCTTGGTCCATCAGAGCTCTAAATATGAAAAATGGATGCTTACTAAGTAACCACAGGTATATAGTCAAAGTCATACTGTCTTATCCAGTGTTCTATTGCTGTGAAGAGACACCATGACTACTGCAACTCTTATTAAGGAAAACATTTAATTGGGGCTTGCTTACAATTCAGAGGTTTAGCCCATTGTCATCAGGGCAGACATGGTTCTGGAGTAGTAGCTGAGATTTCTACATCCAGATCTTCAGGTTGTGGGAAGAGAGACAGCCATTGGACATGGCTTATGCTTTTCAAACCCCAAGCGCCACCCTCAATGACACACTTCCTCCAACAAGGCCATACAGACTCCACCAACTCCATACCTCCTAACAGTGATACCCTCAGGTGGCCTAGCATTCAAATGTATGATCCTATGGGGGGTCATCCTAACTCAAATCACCACACCTTCATAATTTCATGAAAACATAAATGCCTGCATGTACAATATTGCATAACACAGCCCCCTTTTATTTGGGAGAATTCCAGCCATGAGTTAAAATTAGATAAAGCATCAGATGAATGATAATGTTGATGTAGGATTTCCCTCTGTATGCTCTGAAAAGCATTGGTTCATGAAGAAACTGTCTTGGCCTAATAGGGTAGAACAGAGCTAGGTGGGGAAAACTAAACTGAATGCTTGGAGAAGGAAGGCAGAGTTTGGAGAAGCCATGGAACTGTTGCCAGAGACAGACACACTGAAACTTTGCTGATAGGCCACCAGCCTCGTGGTAAAATATAAAAATAATGGAGATTGGTTAATTCTAGATGTAAGAGCTAGCTAGCAATACACTTAAGCAATCGGCCAAGCAGTGATTTTAATTAATACAGTTTCTGTGTGGTTATTTTGGGAGTCTAGGAAGCCAGGAAATGAACAAGCGACCTCCTTACTACAGAATGTCATTTTCTTTCAAAAGGTAGATCTTTCTTGTAGCTCTCCATGGTAGGTTTCCAAGGTGTATTTTCCCACATCTGACTGTACAGCTTTGATAGTAGCAGTTTTGACTTACAGCATTTATTGAAGCATTACAACAACATAAAGTTGTTCAAGGTATAAAGTCTTATGGAGAGCAGAGACTATGTTTTGGTTTTGGCCCCTAGAGAGACAGCCACATACAGAGATTAGTGGATTGGTTTCTTTACCCAGAAGTATGATTCCTGAGGGACCAATGCTGCCAGGCTCACTGTGGTTTGATGCAGGGCATCAGTTTGTGTCTCAATATTGCCTGCTCTCTACTACAAGAGGCAACAGGGATGAAGCAGAGTTAAACTGCTTTTTAAATCCTTTAAATATTAGAACTGAAGACCCATCTTGAAATTTCCTCTTGAGGCAGCTTTAGCTTGGACTAGTGGCTAGTTGGTTAATTGATTGATATTCATATATTACACATCCTTGAATATTCATTATGTATGTATTACGTATGTTATAACTGAGAATACAAAACATAAAGTGTAAATAAACTTTACAACTGCAGTGAAAGCATTATCAGTAACAAAAATCTCTCCATAAATCCCTAAGTTCAAGGTAACGATCTAAGTAATTTATTCTGATAACTTTACAAAGAAGATATTATTTCTGCATCACTGAGCAGATACAGACTTAGAAAGGTTAAGTAACTTGTCCATTGTTAAGGCTAGCAAGAGCTAGAAGAAGATCAGAACCTGGTCATCTGAACCTCTCTTCCTGCTCACTTTTCAGATCTTAAAAGTCCCTGGGTTTTCAAGGAGGATATAGCCAATGAAAAAAGAATAACTGGAGCCTGGGGTTGGATCTCGGTTGTTAGAGTGCCTGTGGAATGTGCATGAGGCCCTGGGTTTGATCTCCAGCACCGGTGTGTGCTTGATACCATATACCCAATGATCTAGTGATCAGAAGGTGGCAACACGGTGATGAAAGACTCCAGGTAGTCTGATGCTCATGAGACCCCGTGTCAAAAATCAAGCAGCAAAAGCAAAACGAAATTAAAACAGAAAGGATGGATGAGACTGATAATATTTATTAAGTGCTTTCTAGAGGCCAACTGGAGTCAAGGTTAAACATTTTAAATGTCGCGCTTCATTCAATCCTCACTGTCAGTCTCTAAAAGAGGGCATTCTCAGTATTCTAAATTTATAGGTAGAGAAATTGAGACACCAAAATTGGATGGCATAGCTGGTTAATGGCAGAGTCAAATTCTGGAGCAAGCCGCAGAGCCTCCTAGAAATTCCTCTTTTATTTCCTTATTGATGTCTGGTGGGGTGAACTCAAGGGCTGTGACTCCAAGGAGAACGTGTCAAAAAATAAGTTAGGTGGGCATAGTGAATAGGAAATCTCACATAGTATCAGTAGCTCATCTGAATCTTAGAGGGAGGACAGTGTTGGGCCAGGTGATGATACTTATGGGGACAATAATGGCAATGAGAGAAGCAGATCAAGGGAGGCCTCAGTGGCAAGAGAGTGCTTGGTTTGCTTCACAGAACTATAAGAACCCTTTGTTCTAGTATAATCAGGATGGAGGCGTGAATAAGAAATATGATGAGTTATGTTTGGACCAGCCTTAAGATCATGCCTAGACGATGAAGAATCCTAAATTTGAAGCAAAGTAGTGTAGTGTCAGACCTCTGTTCCAATAAAGGTCATCCTGCCTAAAGGATGCTATGCCTAAAGGCAGGGAAACATGAAGTAGGCTGATACCATTGTTCTTCGGATGCAGAAATAGTAAATTGCTTACTAATATGGAAAACTGGGCAAAGAGAAGTAATGTTAGGTGTTAAAAAATAAAGGAAACATGACCTGACACACGTGAGGGTGACGGGAGATGGGTGAAAGATAAACCCCATGCTTTGGGTTTGAGCAAGTGGACAGAGGGAAGGGCTGTTTTCTGAAGCAGGATGCTGGCCTGACCTCTTCCCTTGAGGGTACACAGAGTTTGAATTAGCTATTGGAAAACCTGTCAGCTGCCCAACATGATATCAGAGATTGGAGGGCACCTTCCAAGGAGTTTCAAGTTCTTGTACCTGTGAACAAAGGCTTGAACGGTGATGTAGCTGTAGCAGAACAGGGGCCATTTATTAGAAAAAAAAATCTATACTTCCAATGGAAGAAGTTGCCTGGGGCAAAACAGGAAGTTTCGCAGTTCAACTGCCTTGCAGAAAGGTAGCAAGCAACTATTTGCACTTTTGTGCATTCTTCATCTGTTCACATGATCTGTTATACGCAACTTCATGCACTAGACTTCTCATTAGTATTTTAACTCTATCTTTAATTTTAGTATTGCAATAAGCTACAGGTAGGTCATTTTCCGATACTGTGGAATACGTCTGTGCCTTTAAGAGTGACCAGATTCACTTTGCCTCAACCTCCTTGGTCTTCTTGGCTCACAGGTCAATTTCCTATGCTAATCTGCATCTTCACACAGTGTTTCTGGATCTTACTCTCTACCTTAGTTACTTCAAACAGGTGGTGTGAAGTTTGATACTGGAGCTCCAGAGAGCCTGTCTAGACTTCTGTGAGAACTGAGGAAGAACAAATTTATCCATATCCTAAACCATTTAGGCTTTAGAATACATGGAGGTGTCAGCCTGAGAATTAATTAGCCACATTATAACTAGAGAGCTCTAATCAAAGCCTAAAAATTTAATTGTATCTAGTATCACAGTTCATTTCATTTTAGAGAATTCAGTAATATTTTGTATCAATCTAGCTTCATGCTGTCTTTCCAATACTTTCATATGTATTATCTCATTAACATGTCTGCCTAGAAAGCCCCAAATTGTTGGCGCCTTTCTAAAAATAGGTATGGTATTTTAGAAGCAGAAGAACTTGACACATTTGTGCTAGACTAGGACAGGGTAGGGGTGAATACAGGGGTGTTCAAGTTTACATCAATGTATTGGGAACTTTTAGTGATCAGACAGAACCTGATTTGGTGCCATTAGTGATCAGAGTATCATTTCTAAATGGCTTCAGGGTGATGCAGCTGGTCCTGGTTGGGGACGAACTGTGAGCTAAATAAGTAGAGAATGCAGTTTCTCTTTTACTCTCCCGCATTATTTTGTTACAGAAGAGAAAAGATACTTTTTCCTCCGTGCCTAAAATCCCAACTTCAGCAGCCGCTCAGTTCTTGTGTCCCAGGAGGAGAATTTTCACAGGGCATGGAGAAAGAAGAAAAGTAAGCGAGGTTTGTTTCAACAGCTGAAAAAAACAGAAGGAGTAAGTGAGTGCTCCCCAGCCGCTGCCGCCACACGCACAGTAGAGGGTGTATCACACCATAGGGCAAGGACAGGGGGCCCTGTCTAGTACACAGGCTTCTAAATCCTATCACTTCTCCCTTACCCTCCCTTATCCAGCCCAGGACAGTCTGGGGTTGTCTCCTTTTTGGGTTAGACAGAAGATATCTAAAAAAGTCATTCTTTCCCACAACTGAGTGTTTTGTTTGTTGGTTTATTTTCTTTATGATGAATGAACTAGATGCTCGAATATATATAAAGGTTTAATTATCCATAAAGTTGAGAGGTTTACTAGGTGAAAGGGCAGGGTTGTTTTATTCCGTGAGTTTTGCGGAAGAGACTTCATGGGAGTCAGCTGGAGCATGGAGGTGATGGGGTTTGCTGCTTTTTTCTAGAACTGTGCCCTTCCTCTTTCCCAGTCAGTTTGGCTGTCCTGGTTGAAACCTCTCTTATTTACCTTCCCAGTGTTTTCAACTTCTATGTTTCAATCTTAATATGTATGCTACCCATAACATAATTGCTAATCTGTGTTAAATTTAGATATAAAGCTATGAGTAAGTCAGGGTGGAAACCATCGTTCCAGGACTTCAGGTGACAAAAACTTCCCGATCTTAGGAGCGCACCGTTGAGCTCAAGCTCCACTTTTGCAGAAAGAGACTAGCTATGTTTGTTTCCACAGTTCGTACATTAAAGTCCTAACTCACAGGGTGATAGCAATGGCTAAGACCCTTGGAAAATAATTCAGTTCTGAAAGCACTGCCTTTGTGAGGAAGCTGGTATTTTAAAGAAAGGGGCCCCAAAGGGAGCTGCCCCTTCTGCCATTTGAGGCTACACTGAAGAGAGACCTTTACAAGCCAAGAAGTGGGACCCGCAAGATAGAGAATCTGTCAGAGCCTTCATCTTGGGCTTTCCAGTCTCCAGGATTTAGTGGTACATTTCATTTTATTTTATTTATTTTTTTGCTTTGCTAGTCACCTCGCTCGTGGGCATTTTATACTGAATAACTTGAAATAGGGCCTGATACACTGAAAGAATGGTAGAACCCACCATCTCCTGGATTGTAATTGGTGCTGAGAACAATGTGCATTTCCCTTCATGCAGATTGGGAGGAATGTGGAGTTCAATGGGGTTCTACAGACTTGGTGTCTATTTAAATGTCTATTCACATAGGATGCTTTAGTTCTTGTGCTGATTCAACTGCACATACGCAGGAGCAAATCGCTCCAGGTTGTGTTTGGGAGGAAGGGCAAGCTTCTATCAGAGGTAATTAATAAACTCAAACAAAAAAGGGGAAATAGGAGAGGCATTGATTCTAGTGCTAATACCAATCAGACCTTACACTAAGTTCTGGTCTTACAGGAAATGTGGAGTCCCTGCTGGCCCCAGATTTATTTATCTGTGCCCCTCTGCCCCTGAATTATGGAGCTACACTTTTAATGTCCAATTACTCTGTCTGGGAAGTGCCTTCTGTGACTAGCAATGGTATCATTTTTCATGGGATGATCTTTACTTTCGTATTGAAATCCAGTTTTCTTTAATTTAAATTTTGCTGAAAGCAGCCATATTGCTGTATGTGTAAATGAAGGTAGATGAACATTTATGGTGTTGGTTCACAGCTGTTCTTAAGTTAAATAATTATGCTCACTCCCGTGGATCTCAGTTTGCAATGCCTACAGTAGTCAATTCGAAGCATAAAGCCCTTTTCTTTATCATTGTGATTAGGAGCGGGCTCAGGTGGGAGAGCCAGCACAGGCGATGAGACATGGAAATAAGGCTGAATCTCAGTAAACAAAACAGCTTGTCTGTGTTTGCCAGAAGTCCAAAAGCACTGTTGCCTTTCCAGATTTATTGCATTTTCTTAAAAGGATCTAAATTAATGTTACATTAATTACTGCTGGGTATGCACCCTGCAGCATATGTTGCTATTAATTGTATCCATTATCACAAAGTAAACATCTCTTTAATAACAAATGATGCTTCGTTTTCATATGTGACTTGAAACGCCCTCCTCCCCAGCTGCTGCTGCTTCTGCTTTGGTGCTTTCCTTACAAAGAGCCACCTGTTACAATAGATATTTCATTTGTTTTTATTTGAAGAGTGGAAAGCCTTAGACAACAAAACACTACCACCTTAAAACACAATAATCATAATCACCACAAAACACAATGACATTGGGGACTTGAGGGGAAGTTGGTGTTTTTCCTGTCGCATGTTCTCAACACTTGTGGCCTTTATATCTTTCCCTTATATTTCTTACCTCAATCTACAGCTGTAGAACAAGAGTTTAAGGGTAGCTACCCTGGATTCAATGGAAGATACATGTACCCTGGTTCATAATGGATTGCTTTGTGGCTTGGCATTTGACTATTTCGAGTGTGATGGACTGCACAGAAGAACTGTGCTGCCTTGTGTAACTTGCTCAACCACTTTGACCTTTAATTTCCATCACTTCACAAGGGGTAAATAAATCATTTCTTAAAGTTAATAAGAATGAATTGACACATGTTTCTTGCTTAGAGTAGTGTTAGGAGTTTGGTTGGTCCTCAAAGCTATTCACTAGTGTGATAATTGATGTTATTACTGTTAGTGGAAGTAATGAGCATCCCATAATCAACATTTAAAGCATTTGCTAAAGTTGTAAGCTTGCTCCCCACCCCACCCCAACTCTTCTGTCTCCTTCAGAGACCTTGGGTAGCATTTTTACACAGAACTTGATCTTTCAGGGTTGGGAATTGAAACTAGGTCCTTACACTTTCTGTTAGTATTACCATTAGTATGATATAACACCATGATCAAAGCAACTTGAGGAGGGCAGGGTTTATTTGACTTATAGTCCCATATCTCTGTGTGGAGATTTGAAAGAAGTGGCACTAGGAAGTGCCACTATTAGGAGGTGTGGCCTTGTTCAAGTAGGTGTGGTCCTTTCGGAGGAAGTATGTCAGTGTGGAGATGAATTTTGAGGTCTCATATCTACTCAAGCCATGCCCAGTGAGAGAGTTCCCTTCCTGTTGCTTGGGGTTCTAGATATAGCACACTTACCTCCTTCTCCAGCACCATGTCTGCCCGCATGCCACTATGTCCCACCATGATGATAACGAACTATACCTCTGAACTGTAAGCCACCCCATTAAATGTTTTCCTTTATAAGAGTTGCCATGGTCATGGTGTCTCTTCATGGGAATATAAATCCTAACTAAGACACTCTGTTCATCATTGAAGGAAGTCAGGTCAAGAAATTAAAACTAGGCAGGAACCTTGAGGCAAAAACTAACACAGAGGCCATGGAGGGGTTCTGCTTACTGGTTTATTCCTCATGGCTCACTCAGCCTGTTTTCTTATAGAACCCAGGACCCCAGACAAGGGATGGCCTCAAGCACAATGGGCTGGGCCCTTCCCCATCCATCACTAATTATGAAAATGCCTACAGGCTTACTTACAGCTCAGCTCAGCATTTTAAAGGCATTTTCTCAACTGAAGCTCCCTCTTCTCTGATGAGTTTAGCTTGTGTCAAATTGACATAAAACTATCTAACAGAGCAAACATTCATCCACTGAGCTATTTAGTATTAAGCTATGCCCTCTGTATTTATAAACAAAATAATATAATTGTGAAATAAATTGGCGTTAAACACAGATTCAATACGTATTACTGACTATATTCCAAAGATTAAAATTGCTACCATTATTAGTACTACCGTCTTACTATTGGCCACTTTACCACTTCTTTATATAAAGAGAAAAGATTGCCTGGGTATTTTTATCATTCACCCATTCATCAGCTTTGAAAATCTTGTTTATGAAGAAATACTTGACTATGTCTGGCCCAGAAACCTAGAGTGCTACATGCTAAGGTCCTGACATCTCATTCTTTTATCATCTTTCCACTTCATACTTTGCTCATCAGTATAAGTCTCTGTGTAGGGCTAAGGAAGCTTCAGCTAAGCTAACTTTGTTGCTGTTTATGCCACATCATTGTCTGGGTGTGTAGTGGGAAGAGGCTTGCCATCTGATCTGTGGCCAACTCTTCTAGTACACCGAATCTTGCTGACTTTTTTGAGTAAATGGTGTTGAACATTTTGTTCCTGAGCATGTACAGAGACAGATGTTTCAAGAATGTCTCATAGCCTCATAAAGAGAACTGTGGCTTCTGCATGTGTCACAACCTCCAAGGTGTAAGGATAAGTAGATAAATACATCTTCAAGTAGATAAGGACATCTCCCTAAAAAGGTGGGGATAGTATGTTGAAGGCTGTTCTGGGGAAGAGTAGAAGCACTACTCCTGGGAGAGAGCATAAATGATTTATTTGTAAGAAAATTCCCATCAATCCAATATTCCCAAATTGTACAAATATTAAGTCTCCCAAGTATGTAACAGGTAGAAATGAAAACCAAAGATGGTACAGCGGCCACCATGCAATTCAGCTTTGCTGGATCTTCGTCAAGCAGCTTTACTGGTTTTATGACTTTTGCTGTTCCCATCAGATATGGCTGTGCCAATTTACTGTTACTTCAATTAAATTCTGTCCTATTATATTATGATTATTATTATTTAGTCCAGTGTCTCTTAGCATCACCCAAGACCTAATGTTCTCTACTGGGGAAGCTTGAAATTTAGTGGTGGCTATTTTCTACCCCATGAAAGATATAGGGAGTCGTTCTCCTGCTCTTCCTTAGCTCTGCAGCTAAGATTCTTGGTTACCCTCCTCTTTATTCATTCACTTTTCCTAAAGAGTTAATGTGAATTCCCCAGATATTTATCTAATTCTGACAGTAGGTGACTCTGGGGAAGCTCTTTCCTTTTTTGAGTATACTTTCTCACCTACATAATACACCCAGTCAGGTCTGCCCTCCAGATCCTAAGTGTATCCTAGAACACAAGTAAGATAAAGCATATTGAAATGTTTTGGCTGGCATGATACCAGTCTTATTTATTATTCTTTATTTTATTCATTGAGCTGATATTCTATTGCCTGGTGCTGCTTCCCTGATCTACCAATTCAGAAAACAAAGTAAAACAACAATAAATCACTTGGGTTGTATAAAAGATTACTTAGTCATGCAGTGGTGGCATATGCCTATAATCGCTGCTATCAGGAAGCAGAGGCAGGAAGATCTCTGTGACTTCGAGGCCAGCCTGTTTTACAAAGTGAGTTTCAGAACAGACAGAGAAACCCTGTCTCAAAAAACAAACAAAAGAAAGAAAAGAAAAATGTTACTCCTTCTTATAATCTTAAAATTTCCTTCTTGAACCTAAACAACAACCTCAACAACCTGGTTTGCTTGGTGCTTAGAAATGAAGAAAAGAAAGAAACCAAAGAAACATCAGATGTAACATCAGAAAATCTGAGGTCAGGTGGGATATGTGTACTCCAATGGAGTAGCACCAACTATACAGCCACCTGCAACTTCAACACGTTTATTATATGAGTATAGCGGAAGGGGCTAGCAAGTCACAGAAGGTCTGTGGAGGTGAGCAGTCTCAGGTTGTAAATATCTAGAAGGAGAAAGCTGCAGTTGCTATGGTTCTATAGACTCTGACTAATCATTCCTAAACTCTCCTGCTTGTACAGTCAGTATCTGCACTAGGACCAGAGGAAGGCTTTGCCAGTTCAGAGCCTGGACAACACAAGAAAGGCATTGCTAGTTTCCCATGGGTTTGAGGCCTTGGACCTTGGCATGGCCATGACTCTGTCAGCAATGCTTATTCACTCTGGACTTCATCTCCGCATTATACATTAACTCTGCACGTTCCCATATCTTCCATAAACCCAAGCAGCACCTCTGAGGTTAATGAGTCTGTGCCCCCTCCCACTGCTGCTGAGCTTGTACCTGTGATACTCTGTATCTGGGTAGTTGATTGACACCCTAAGGTGTCTCCTAGGACGTGCATTGGTTTCCTGCTCTTTCACATCCACTGATATTTTTTAGCTCAGCCTCCGTTATCTCCTAAAATTTGAAAGTATTCTCATAAGAAAGGAATGGAGGCAGATATAGAAAAGAAAAAACAAATTTATCACATAGTATCTAACAGCAGATAAGTAAGCAAAGCTATGAAAAGTGATGTTAAGCACATTGAGCCAAAGAACTCCCTCCGAGTGTGTGCAGAGGTTCCTGTGCCAAGTGTGTGAATAAAGAAACGGAATTTAACAGATCGTCTTGGCTGACAATCCATCTGCTTGAGCCCCTGACATAAGACATATTTATATTTTGGTAACTTTAGAAGCTTCAGACTAACAATAGAGATGCGTGGAGGTGTTGGGGAGAAAGGGAGTGGGCTTTTAACTCTTGACTGGGATCAGAATTGATACTTCAAAACGTAATCTGGGCATAAGGATTATTTTGAGATGAAAGCAATTAGTCAAGAGAGTCAGGAAAATTATTATTTGGTCCCCTGTTTACCTAAAGGTAAGCTTGTAAAGATGCTAGCTTTCTCTCTCTTACAGAAAATATGCAATTCAGTTACCATTATTAACTCAGAGGTTGCCAGCAAAGGGAATCTGTAACAAATTGAAGCAAGCAGCAGTCTTCCCTTTGTCCCCCTTTATTTACCTTCTCCAGATTGGTTGCTCTAGACACTTGGTGTGTTCTTCCTTTGTCTTGTTACTTTTTAAAATATGCTTGTTGTCTTGTGGCAATGTTGCTTAATCTCCAGTTCCAAGAATTTATTGGAAATACTAGTTTAAACATTCTCATCTGTGATTAAAACTTGCTGGTTAACAAATATCCTGTATTTCTTGCTAGTTTGTCTCTTGGCAAATTTTCAGGACCCAGAAATGAACCTATATAGAGGAATAAATAAGTGATTTTTCTAACCCTGTACTGTTCAGGAAGCAATGGAGAACATTTTTGCACTCAGATGAGGATTATACTAGGTTAGAGTGTTTCTTTCTAGCTTGGGGATCTGCAGCAGAAGTCCCTGTGTTGCATGCCTCCAAACTTCTTATACTGATATACAATTCACTGCTTAGCTATAAAAGATCCATTTATGTGAAGTGAAAAATTTAATCGACAGGAGTTTTTAAAAATATGAGATCCATAGAGGACATTTTTCATGAAAAAATGTCTGTTTTGAAAATAAGTTAGTGTTTTGCTGTCTAAAAAATGCTAAGCTTTCATGGAGATTTCTGAGAGTAGAGACTACAAGAATATTTTTAAAAATCATTTTCTAATTGGCTAGAATTTATACTGTTTTAGATATGTTGAAAAATAATAAATTTAGAGGAATGTTTAAAGGAAATGTAGCATCATAGTCAGCATTGTCCCATAGACTGCCCTGTCTTTCTCTCTAGCTTATTTCACTTATTGCAGTAACATTCAAAGTTCTCTAACTATTCCCAGCTGCCCCACAGCTCTCTGCATATATATCTGCATACAATAATTTTCTCTGGAATTCCTTTTCAGATGACCTAAACTGTTTTTCCTCTGTTATGTAAGGGATTAAACCAAGGGCATCATACATACTAGACAAGCACTCAATCATTGGGCTACAGCCCCCAGCCTTCAAATTCCCCTTTGGTTTTGGAATTCCTGCTTAGACTTCATTTCTTCTGGGAAATCTTTCAGTCTCCCCTGGAAAATTCATCACATAGTCTTTTGATGCTTTGTTGGAGAGGCTGTTGCTGGGTGCTGCAGGGGGGATTTATAGCTCCCAGAGTAGATGCTGTAGAGGGCTTATTGGATTTACTTGCAGTGAGTCATCTGTACATTTTAGGGCTTTTAGAAAAGGAGTAAAAAGGAGCAAATATAGATTTTTAGTCTCGGGATTAGTCATTTACAGAAGTCTGTTATTTCAGTTATGTAAAGAGAATGTCAAAACAATGAATTATGCATTGTGATGACTGAATTGTGGGGGCATAACATTATTATTGGGGATTGGAATTTAGGAATGAGGAAGGTTGTATAGAGATTGGAGAATGACTACTGAGCATTTTGCACTTTTTTTTTTTGCTGTTGGTTTTTGTTATTCTCTTCTCATGGGGATGGTAAAAAGCCCTGGAAAGGAATTTGTAATATCATGGACAGTCAAGAGCTTTTCAGAATTCAAGGCCACTGAATCACCTTTTGGACATCTTGTCAAAGCACATAGTTTTGTCAGTCTCGGCCAGGACCTGAAACATTACCTTTTAAATAAGATCCCAGGTGTTGTAAAACAAAAGAATCAAGGTGCACTGTCAAGATTAAAAATGAATACATGGATGAAAGTATTCTCCCAGAGTGGGAAAATGAATTTGTGGTTAAGAGCATTTGCTGTACAGTGTGGAAGACCTGAGTTCAAATCCTCAGCACCTACCTTAACAGCCATGTATGCCATATGTACTTGTAATTCCACCAACAAAGGGTACAGAGTCTAGAGGATCACTGGGGCTTGCGGACTGCCAGTCAGGCTAAAGAGTCAGTGAGATACCCCATCCTAAAGGAGCAAACTAAGACTGAGGTCGTCCTCCCAACTCTTTTCTTCCTTCTGTGTATGCACAAAATTATGCACCTATGAACACACATACAGAGACACACACAGAAACACGTGCACAGCTTGGGCAGACAGACAGACGCACACACAGACATACATACACACACACACACACATATGCACACACACACAAAGGCTTCTCCCAGTTCAAAGTTGCAAAGCTAAAGCTATTTAATGCCAAAGAGTAGCTCAGAACTTCATGTAGCATGAACATAAATTCAGTCTTAGGCTTTTTGCTTTTCTACCTGTGATACAGATATAGCCATTTAATTTTGCCCTCTATAAGTCTTATCTTGAACGTGATTAAATATAAATTGGTTGCTAAGAGAAACAGTAAATGAGACTTTGCAGTGGGAATAGATAGAAAATTTAGCTGTTAGGTAGTCAAGAGAGAAGAATGGGAAAGTAAATTATTAGCTACCTCCATTCCTACTCATCATATAACTTTTCATAATAACAGAATATCAATTAGGTGACGATATCATCTTCCTCCACATTAAATGTGTTAATTGACACTGCATTGGTTAATCAATCTTGTTAAGCACTAATTACATAGCTGCAACTTTTCTTCTTTTTCTCTTTCAGTATTTTTAGGGGTGGAAAAGGTAAAAGGAGAGTTGGTTACCAGCTGATAGGAGTCCATAGAAGGCCCCAGATTTCCTACCCCGGAAGGGGAACTTGTGTTTTTCATCCTATCATATGTCTTGAGGGTGCTGTAAATGATGAAACCTTAAAGATGTGACTTATTTAACTACTTGTTCCAGGATCTAACCAGTAGTTATAAAATGGAGCTTGTTCTATGAAAATAATAATAATGATGATGATGATAAATAGTAATAAGACATGTGAAATAGTGTTTTAAATACAGTGGTTCAAGTCAATGGGTAGAACGTCGCGGGCTTCACTGGACTCTTAACTGCAGAGGCGGCTATCTTAGTACAGATGAGTGTGGGTCTCAGACCTCATCGGAGAGGATTCTTTGTGCCACGGATGGTGGTTAACGCAAAAATTTGTAACTTATCGGTGTTCAGAGAGTAGGTATCAGTGAGAATATCTAAATCACACCCCTACACTTTGACAAAAGATTAGAGAGCATCCTGGAGAAGAAGGCAGAAGGTTTCTAACAGAAACCCCAGAAGTGGGGGAGGGCCAGAGGGAAACACTGCATTTGGGGCATTCATGGACCTAGTGCAGCTGTGTCTACCAGAATAATATCTGCACAAGATCAACACAGTCAATATTCAGGCCTGGAGAGGGCTGGAGCTCATGAGCACCACCACTGACCAAGGAGCTAGGGAGAGTTGATGGTGGCTTCTGGGGGAGGGCGAATCAGCTTTGATTTTAAAGATGTGGCCGCTGATAGGTTGACCACCCTCCACTGGATACCCTGCAGCCATGAATATGCATTGGACTTGATAGGCTATGAAGAAAAGACACCAGAGAGTTGGAAGAAGGTGGGGGAGGGGGGAGGGGAATGAATCTTGAAGGAATGAGGGTGGAAAGGATGGGATATGAATATAATCAAAGCATATTGTGTGACATTCTCAAATAGTTAACAAAATTATATGTTTAAATGAGTGGTAGGAAGAGGGGAAAAAGAGAAGATGTTTGGTGGGTGAATGTTATCAAAGAGTTATACACATGAATAAAAGATGTCACATTGAAACTGAAAAAAATAACATTTCTGTTTAAATTGGACTAACTGAGACAGACGTTTCTTAGAAAATTCGAATGTTTATTTGGGAAGCAGAGGAAGGGTCATGAATGAATTCATTATGAGGCCAAAACCTTTCCAACCCTAAACTCTAAATGTACCTCTTGGTACTGCCATTAGCACCAAATGCACAAAGAGATTCCAAGGTAAGAAAAGTACAGTGGCCTATAAAACACTACTCAAATTGTAGTTTCTATTTTTCTTACATAGTAGGATTGAGGGGAAAGAAATCATAAATGAAATTGAATGCTTTGTGAGTCTCTGTTGAGCCCATTTTTCTAGGATTGCTTGTGAGGCTTTTAAGCATCTATAAGAACGCAATTATGCGCTCATTGCTTAATGTATGGACTCAGATTCCGACTTAATTATTCTGTGACTAAATTTATATGTCATTTGTGTAGTAAATCTTGGCAATTGCTCTCCCAGCTATCATTGGAAATGTAATTAACTTGGGTTAGATAAGTTTTTACAGTGAGAACTAAATGCAGTGTAATACCGTGGCATTATTTAAAAGGCAAAGGCCAAATACATCTTCTGTCTAAAGTTTCTTGTTTGTTTGCAGTTTCTTTTCCCAGAAGGCAAAATGCTGAGTTTTTTTCTTTCTGTGCTTTCACATTTTTGTCTGTTAATTGGCTGCTCTGTTTTATTTTCTCTTTTCTTTTGAAAGAAAAGAATTCTTCTCTTTGTATGGCATCTTTTATGAAGAAGGTAGCTTATTTTCGGAAGAAGCCTCTCTCTATGATAAAACTGTTTGATTGTTTTCAAAGATAAGTTCCTTTTGTTTTACTCGTTAACTATTAAGTTTCCTTTCTTTTTTCTTTTTGTAATCTACAGCTGAAACTTCCCCGGAACGGATATTCTACTGAACCTGAAAAATAGCATATTTATGGCAGTGAAGATATGATGCCTTTTATTATGTGTATTGTGACAGACACAAGTAATAATTGAAGGAAAAGAATTGCAATGAGAAGGAAGATTGCAAGGTAAAGTATTCAGTCTCCATCTGAAACGGAATCAGAATAGCCTGCTGGATAGTCTGTCCAGTTTGTCCAGAAATACCAGTCTGCCAGGCTTAAACAGCAGAAATTTATCTTCTGTGGTTCTGGAAGATGGGCATTTCAGAGCAAGAGGCCAACAAGGTTGGTTTTACCATGAAGCTTTATGCCAGTGCCAACTTAGTATTCTCAAAGGGCCTTTATTGGTGCATAAACCAAAGTAGATTTACTTTTTCTATTTAATGAGGGTACAAGTTCCATCCCTAGGGCTCTACTTACATAATAGAATTTAAACACAATTATTTTCCAAGGACCCCCAACTCTAAAAAGTACAAAAATATGAATATTAGAAAGAAAAAAATGAACACCAGTCCATAGCAGTTAATAATTACCTTCCTAGTAGTTTGAGATTTGGGGAAAGCATGATATCAAATCACAGTTACATGCTGTCACGCCTGGGCATGAAAAATTAGATTTCCTGTCTCTTGTTCATAATGGAACTGCTGTGAGCATTAAAACCTTTAGGAAGTGAAGTCTACTGTGAGATCCTTTAGGTTACTGGGATGGATTTTTTTTATTTTCCCAAACATATTACTTGAATATTAAATTTAAAAATATCAACTAATCATGTGCTTTACATTTCTCACATTAACATGAGAAATGAAATAGTTTCATTATAAAGAAAACAAAGCCAATTATATATATTACATTTATATGTATATATATATATATGTTTTATATTTATATATGAGACCATGTAGTATTTAAATACGTGATACCATTACAGTCCAGAACAAGGCAGGCTGGAAGGATGTGCAGAAACATACCACACACATGCTGAAACCTAAATCAAAACAGCAAACAAAAAAATCCCTAGCAAGACTTAAATCCATAACTTTATTAGCCCCAGAAAGGGGTGTGTTTTGAAGAGGAGTGGTGGGGCCTGGGTGACTGTCTTTCTCTGTCCTTCTGGATGCTTGATTTCTGGGTTCTTGGGGTGAGTGTCTTAATCTGACATGTATCCCTGCTTTGATGTTCTTGCCAGAGACCCAAATAAGATAGGATCCCCTGATCTTGTGTGAGAACCTTGAAAATTTTGAGATAGGTTTCCTGTGTGTGTGTGTGTGTGTGTGTGTGTGTGTGTGTGTGTGTATTTCCACAGAAAGCAAACCATAGCGATGGGAAACTTGTGACTACAAGGTTATTTAAATTTCTAGTACAAAAGAAGTCAGCGTTTTATGGATCAGGGTTTTCTTGGATCAGGTTGTAAAGTTTTGTTGAAAACAGAATATAATCTATTTTTTGAGAAGCCAGTTTGCAGAGGTCAGCGGTAACCTTGCTGGTTTCTTTAGACAGATGGTTAGCTTTTCTTGCCTGTAGTTGAATCTCTCTAATCTGTTGCTGTCTGTGAGTTTCATGTAGCTGAAAGCAGCAAGACAGCATTAGTTTCTTTAATACATTTGTGTCAGACATGATGAAAGAATGGTTGGGGTTGATGAAGTGCTAATTCTGAGTAGACACAGGTATGCTAAAGGAACAAAAGATAAATGTAATAAAATTTAAAACATTTTTTTGTCTGTGAATAAAATCCCATAGCTTATTCATTGGGCCCTGAAAGTATGTTTTATATTGGGTTTCTCTTTCATGGGTTATTGTATTCTATTTAGCATCATTTAGAACAGCTTTGAGAGTGGCCAGTGAAGGAGTGCTTCTTCCAGTAACCCACTTTTTAAAAAGGACCACTTAATTTTTTTGTTAGAAGCAGACTTGTATTCCAGGCTATCTAAAATAAAATTTTAACAAAACTAACTAGTATTTTAAAATAATATTTTAGTGATGCCTTTGTATGTTTTCCTCTATGTAACCAGGAAGTACCAGATGCGCAATGTAGAAATGGCTTTATTTTTCCATGGAAAAATAAAAATTAAAGGCAAAACTTTTGTAAGTGCTTAACTGAGTGCCTCTTCGGGGTGTATGAACAGCGAAGATGAGAAAACAAATCATTTGCCGAAAGCCGGAAACTTTCAAGCTACTTGCTTTCTCCTCATTTATAAATATGATGGTTAGTCTCCATGGTGGAGGGCTTGTTAAGAGAATTTTCTGGATTAGAATAACTGAAGCAGGAAGAAGGATGATAAATGTGAAACATATTACTCCACGGGCTGGGCTATAGTACTGCTCCAGGGGCTGGGCTATGGTACTATTCCACGGGCTGGGCTATGGTACTGCTCCACGGGCTGGGATATGGTACTATTCCACGGGCTGGGCTATGGTACTGCTCCACGGGCTGGGCTACGGTACTATTCCACGGGCTGGGCTATGGTACTGCTCCACGGGCTGGGCTATGGTACTATTCCACGGGCTGGGCTATGGTACTGCTCCACGGGCTGGGATATGGTACTATTCCACGGGCTGGGCTATGGTACTGCTCCACGGGCTGGGCTACGGTACTATTCCACGGGCTGGGCTATGGTACTGCTCCACGGGCTGGGCTATGGTACTATTCCACGGGCTGGGCTATGGTACT
>LOEQ01007097.1:17078-33124 GCA_001685075.1 Bramus lutescens | reverse complement strand
AAGTTGCTGGTCTAGAGTTTTTTTCTGTATTGTACCGACTCTGGAAGATGAATGTTTCAATAAAGACAAATCTAAACTTTCTCTGGCTGCATGACAATGGGGAAAAGTGACTCTATGTTTTGGGGAAGTAGAAAGTCTGTTAAAGACCATGTATTGTAGATCCTAGGGATGTTCCTAGGGATGACGTTGAGGAAGACATTGAAGATGATTCGAAAAATTCCATTAGATTAGTAAAGATTGTGGTTGCTTGTGACTTGGCATTATGTGGGAGAAGAAATTGTTTTCCCCCCATAAATTTAACAAGTTAATTGGGGCCAATGGATTGAAAACAAAAGAAGTGGATTTGGGCTTATTATGTGGAAGGAAATTCTAACTTAGATGCATTCAATTGTAACATATTCTCTAACATGTACTTATTATCGACCAGTAGGATTTAAGCTAGGAAAACTTTAGTTTATTTTTTAAATACACAGAAGATGATCTAGAAGTTTCTCCAGAATAATGCACAAACAAGCTCTGAAGACTTTGCCAGCTTTGGTAATCTAGTCTGTCAATTTGTTTGTGTGATAAGTTAATAATGCTACCAACTTTATGATTTACTGTATTAATACTACTGATTGCACTAAACTACTAATATCAGACATGTGTAAATATGTGTATTCTATGTATATATTTTCTCCTTAAGGCACAGTGTTAGAAATCCTTGCCACAAAGTGATTATTTGTATGGATTATTTATGTGGCTAATATTAGACGCTGCACAGTGGCTATTAAGTATGATTTATTTGTCTGTAGAACAGTAGCATAAGACTGTTCCAAATATACCTACAGGGTGTAAGCTTGAAATTAATGTACTAGGGTACTTTAATATAGGGAATGTGTTGGCTGGGTTCACTGGCATTTGGTGCAGCCAAAGGTTCTTGCCTTGATGGATGTCTCCCTCTTGATCAATGACTGAAGCAGCTCTTTTAGGACAACAAAGAGGGAAAACAGTAGGTGGTCCTACCTACTGCTGGATTAAGTTCAGAACCTGGAGAGAACTCTGGATTTGTAGGACAGATACTAGGAATTATGTTTATTTGAATCCACAGCACATATTTTTTCAAGACCATACTGCCTATGTTGGGTAAAAGGAATGTGTATTCTTTCTTTACTCATTAAGGTGTCTTAAATGAGTTAGATAACATCATGGAAGCCATCTTTATATTTGTATTTGGTTTTGTTGCTTTGTTTTCAAGGAATAACAGCTGAGGTTTGATTATATTTTATTCATTCATTTTGCTCATATGTGGAGGTTTTGTGGGGGCACGTATGTACCATGGGATTTGTATGGGGTTTAGAGGACAACTTGAAGGAACTTGGACAGAATAACTGACCACTAAGTATTGATAGACTTACTTAGTTCAGTAATTTTAGTTCTTGTTTACTTGAGAGGCCAGCTTGGGTGTTACTTGTCATTGGGGACAATGTCATTGAAGTTGGATTGGGAGATCAGTTAAAGTGCTTGACAGGTGGATCTCTATGAGTTCAAGGCCATCTTGGTCCAAAGAGTGAGTTCCAGGATATCCAAAGCTACACAGAGAAACCTATCTCAGAAAAACAAAACAACAAAACAAAAATATGATTGTCTTCCAAGAAGCAAAGATCAATCACAAGGAAATACAAATAAATAAATAGACTCTTCCTTTTAAAACTAGAAAGTGTCAGTTGGTCCTGTATTTAGAACAAAGCACTGGAGATTTTGTTGAAAGATTAAGAAGTGGTCAGGAGGAGGGCCTTGGTCCTGCCTCAGAAAGACTTTGTTGACTCCCCATGGAAGGCCTCACCCTCTCTGAGTAATGGTTGGGGGGTGGGGTGGGGAGAAGGTGGGAGGAGTAAGAGGGAACTGGGAATGATATGTAAAATAAAATTGCTTTAAAAAAGAACAGAAAAAAAAGAAGTGATCAGAAGTGTCTGAATGATAAAGCAGAAGGGCTGTGGAACTGTATCCTTCTGTCTATTTTCTTGAAGTGCAGTGATGTTTGTTGCTTTGAAACCCCTTTGCAAGGCCATGGAAAATCAAACTTCCTGGAATGATCTTCATTAAATGTCAGGTGAAGGCAGCTGCTTTTTACATGGCTGGGGCCACCCTTACTCCTTCAAGATTTGAATCTCGTCTCCATCTTTCAATTAATTCTGAGGGGGAAAAAAAAGTGGCACTAACGTTTCACACATGGTCTGCAGTCTCTTTCTGGAAGCATCTAGGCCTCCCCCATCTCCTGTGAACAGTGCAGTCTGTGATCCACAAACAGATGAGTGTCCCATTGCGCAGACCAATTAATTCAGAAAGAGCCTCATTAGTTTTGAAAATTTTGCCATCAGGTCCTTGCAGTTAAATTTCCCAAATGGCCATTTTTAATTTAAAAAATATTATTAACATTTTTTTGCTTTCCTATCATTATCCCTTGCTCTTTTATATCTCCACAATGCTCCTGAAATTTCTGAGCTTCTTTTGATCTTTTTCTCCTTTTCATAATAATTTTAAAATTTATTTTACATTAAATGGAGTGAGTGCCTCTCTATTAACATCTCAAACCTTCTCCAAGCACTCTGCCAATGCATCTGACTGTTCTCAGCTTCTAATGGTCATGTAAAGCCTGTGGAGAGACCTGAAGAGTTTACACAAATGCTTCTCCTATCCTGATTGGCAGTTCAGCTCCACAATGGAATACAAAGAAGCTTCTTGACATTGATGAGCATTTTGGAGATGAAGAACAGCACTGTGGCCCTGTGTTGACTGTATGGCTCTATAGGGACTTAATTACCAATGCAGCAACTTGAAACATCATGCCGTATATAAAAATGAATGAAACTCAATGATGAGTGCACCATTCATTGAGCATTCTTTGAGTTCATGATGTGTGGAGAGCTGTGTAGTGCCGTGCCTTAAAGATGGCGCCGGTTTCCGCCTTCCCCTAGCCCGACAGCGAGTGCTCTCGGTGATAAACAAGTCCTTATTTGGCTAAGGCTGATCAGCAGGCTTGCTTTCGTGTATATGTGCCTATTAGAGACTGCCACTTGGCTTATTGGGATTGGTAGCCCGTAGAGTATATAGTCTGCAAGCACCCTTCCCGGAGAAGAGAAGAAGATTGTTCAAGGTTCCTGAATAAACTGCTCATAGAAGAGTATTGCGTCTTTCTTGCTGGTCCAGATAGACGTGACAATGATGCACGTCAGAAACCATGAACTTTGAAACCAAGAGGCCCCTTGGCTTGTATTCCAGACTGTGTACACAAGTCTGAGTCTCCTTGTTGTGTCTGGAAGCTAGGTGAGCTTATGTAGACAACCCAGGCAGCACTTCCATCACCAAGCTGAGATGAGTAGAGACAGCTCCAGTGACAGTCGTGTTTCCTTTGTTCTCTTACTAATGGTGATAAGGGAAGCAGGATCTGGCTTTGCAACATATTTATCATTGGCTACGTGTTGGAATGTGGAGCCCTTGCTTATCCTTTGAATTGTTTTGTTCTTATGGAGGGATTCAGTTTGCTACCGAGGACTGAATTAGTCACCTCCTTGGTTCATCAGATACCATTGCAGTTGGTGAATGCAAAGCTCCTTTTGTTATGGCCATGCATTGCATTTTGTCCATACGGTTCAGTTCCGTGACTCCAGCTTTACAAAATATTTGAAACTATTATTGTGTGAGTGTGTATATGTGTGTTTATGCATGTGTATGTGTGTGTGTCCTGGTATGCCACACACAATGTGCTTATGAAATTCACAGGACAACTTTATGAAGTCCTTTTATCTTCTTAGCGTGGATTCCTGAGATGGAAGTCAGTCTTCAAGCATGTACAGCAAGGACCTTCATCAGCTGACCCATCTTGCTGACTCAACTCTAGATTTTTAAATTGGTAATGGGTGTCATTACCAATATATATTCTTTAAAACACACTTTACTGTTTTGTTTGCATATAGCTCAACTTACACATAACATTCAGCGAATTTTATTTTTGTATTTATGTACAACAATATATTTTTATATTATCTTTGTTGTATGTGTAGAAATCTGAACCTTACTCTGTCGCACATCCCTACTATATTTTAATATATATTAATTCATATCTACATATCCAGTGATAATGTATACCTATATTTTCTTCAGTTTCTCTATTGGATTGGAAGAAGTTAGAAAACTGAAAATTTCTAGCAATTAGAGTCTAGAAGGCTTATGTTTTCCTGATGAGCAGATAGACAGGCTCATCTTTGAAAAGCAGTGTGTGTGTCTGTGTGTATGCTTGTGTGTGTGTACATTCATATAGTTATATTCAAATGAATATGCATAAACAGAGAGAGGTATATTCAGATTATGGTAGATTCAGAAACATATGATCCTACATGGAATCAAATGCACAGTCTGATATATCAAGTGTGTTCCTGGAAACATGGGATGTACAGATTCCTAGCCCTTAACTGCAGATCAGGAAGAGCAGTTAGGAGAAGTCATAAGTGAAGGCTAGGTGTCAGATCATCCTTTTTCCACATGTTATGATAAACTCAAGAGCACTTCTATGTTCCTCCTGGTGATATTAGAGCAGGGGGTCTTCATCCTTCTTGGTCTGAGACCCATGTAATAACTTTGGAAAGCCCACAGAATCCTTGTCATGACAACCTGTTTAGGTGAACAAAATAAAATTTCCGTGATTTCTTGGGTGATCAATTGTGTTGAAACTACTATAAAATTCTAACTGTGTGGCATTGCAATTAACGATGTGTTTTTATCAATATATCAGGTCGTTCCCAGTGATATATACAACAAGCTGTTGCTATAACTGTGAAGGATGATGACTGGAGAGGCTATTCCAAGGTCTTCAGCAGCTTTAATAAGATATCTGTGATTAAATTGTTTATAAAGTCACTAGTACCGCTATACTACTGAGATGTCCTCAGTTGCAGGTTCAGAATCCTCAGGGGCTGTAGATCATCCCAGGCTACTAATGACATCTACATACAGGTTTCACCGGGTATCTGCTCCAAGAGTGAATTCACACTGTAATTCTAAAAGATTCAGCGTTGCAAGGTGTAAGATCCCTTCATGTTACCCTGAAGTTTAGAAGTGGGGAAATGCAAGGATGCCAGCTCCCTGAGATCTGCCTCATCATTCTATCATCCCAACAGTGCCAACTACAGTACCTGTGATTTGGTGAGGTGACGATCTAGACAGTGCACGTTCTCCCTGGTTGTATGTTGACAAAAAGTTGAGTTCTCCTCCTGATGTTTGCCTCCCTAACACTCTCTGTCCCCTAGTTTCCCTATCATGGCCCCTTTCATCTTTGTAGACATTCCCCAGAAAATAGGTGTTTCCAGATTTCCCAAGAGAGTCTGGCAGTTTTGTTATTCTTTCCTCAGGCCCTTAATCCCCCTTCGATTCAGTAGCTCCCATAGCCTTTTTATTTTGAGAGGAAGCAGCCAAGAGTTCCTGATAATTTGTCATTGTGACAAGATCATATTAGTTTTACTATTTGAAAAATCGCAACTTAGTGTTGTCTTTATGGGATGGTCATGAGAATGAAATGAAGTAATGCAAGGGAGCAAAGCCTAGTTGCTGTGCTAAGTATGCATAGTAGGTTCACATACTAGGCTTCCTTACACTCTCTCAGCTTGTGGCCTGCCACCAAGGAGCTGGTGTGCATCCACTACTGGAGGAAAGTAAAATAGCAGAAGTCTGTAGTGATAATGGAGCGGGCCCTGCTTTTCGTCCCGCCCAGCTCCTGCACGGCTAGCTTATACCCNCTTTATTAACCAATGAAAGTAACACATACACAGATGACCCTCCTACATCAGAAGTCATTCACCCTGAGGCAATAACTTCCAACATCAGCTAAATTTACCAGCACCTAGGTGTTTGTAAAATCTTTACTTGCTTCCTATGATTACAGTCCCTTAAATAAGGACCCAGGTAAGTATTTGTTTTGTAAGGTTTCTTGCTGTTCATTTTGTTTGTTAGTTTTAATTGTAAAATAAGGCCTCACTATGCCCTCATAGCTGTTCTGGAACTTACCATGTAGACGGGGCTAGCCTAGAACTTCTAGAGATTCACTTGTTCTATCCACACCTGATGAGATTACAAACATGTATATCTTCTTTGGATCCAAATAGTAAATTATTTTAAAAAAAATGTCAGAAGGTTTAAAAATTCAGAGTGTCTGAATGGGATCCTTGGCTTGATCTTCTATTTATATCTGTTAATTTATGTTGATCACTGTGAAAAAATAAAATTTCTAGGCGAAATACTCAATTTTTATGTGAAATTATTCACGTTAAATTTTATGAATACCTCTGCATCTACAGACATGATGTGCATAGTTAGACAAATATTTAAAAGCACTGAGGGACAGGACACATTTGAGGAGGATGTGATGAGATCATGACAGTTCTAGAAAATACAGAATCGAATCACATACTCATGAGTGTAAAACTCCTAAAGTCAGTGAGATGATCCACTTGAACTTGGTAAAAAGAACATAGCAATCTTCTTCAAGATGATAGTGCCATCCATTTTTGTGAAGTTTCATCTGTAATGTTAGATCTGCAGGAGATTTCACATGGTATAAAGTGTGACTCTGGCCTGTGTGATGGATCAGTCATTCTTCGGGCTCTGTGTGATTTGAAATCTACCATTTTTGGAATGTATTATCTAGAGTTGTTATAAACTCTAGTGTCTTGATGTTGCCTGCCAACTCAGAGTTATATCTATATGCTCTTTCCTTGGAGTGAGGTGTGGGAGGTGAAGAGACAAGGATTTGGCATGAAGGATGCTTCTTCAGGGAGGTGGGGGAGAAGGGCAGATGGCCTTGCTAGTAGGGGAGAGGAAATGTAAGCCCAGGAAGAGATGATAGCTGATGATGGATTATGGATTTTCCTCAGAAAACATTCATAAATTGAGAGCCAATGGGAGTTTACATAGCTACACTGATAAAAAGCAAGACAAAGTAGAGCTCATACAAAACTTCACAGCCCCGTCCTTTCTCCCCCCCTCCCTATCCCTGTCTCCCTTCCTTCCTTCTTCCTTCGTTCCCCCTTCCTCTCTTTCATCTCTTTCTCTTTGAAATAGTATATCCATTTCTTAAGGTCACATTTTCAGACCAATGGAGAGCTGGAATTTAGCAACTTAATTTTTTTTTGATTCTTGCATTTTCTTTATATTTTAACGGTTCCCACAATTGCTGTAATCTACCAGCCAAAAGCAGAAGGTTGCATAGAGTCAGAACAAATAGCCCAATACAAACAATACTTATGGCTTTCCAGAAGAAAAGCTCTATGGAAGGCAGAATGGGTAGAGTGTCTTTCTCTCCCCCTTAACCATGTAAATATTGCAGGCAACACGGCAGCCAGAGTGGGTTGTGTGCAGCGTGGCACCTGCCCTTTCTCAGTCACATTCATCTCTCTTTGCCTTGTTTCCTCAGTTTCTACTCTGCTGAATGTCAATTAAGTTGATGGATGATTCTTTGCTAATAGTTTCAATGTTAATGTATTCATTAACAAATAGTAAAAAGCATTTACTGAATGTCTCCTGATGTCCAAAAGTATGTTAAAAGCATTCACATATATGATCTCCCACCAAGTTAACATTTTCATTTCTAAGGAATCCCATAATTGATTCTGAGAGAGAAAATGGCCAAGGAGGTAGACCTTCGGATTCCTGGCAAGAGAAGGAATGTGTATCTATTGTTTGCCAAATGTGACTGAGCTTCACAAATCACAGTCACGGTGTGCCATCTATTTCTCTTTTGCAACCTGTTAGAAAATACATAAAATTCTGGTTAGAAGCCCCAGGATAGACAACAGCATCTTTTATTTCTCACCACCACTTGAAGTCCTTGAGTCTAAGTTTCCTGTCAATAACAAAAGAAATACAGCCAAGTAATTCTTTCACGGATGGCTGCAGAGACTCAGCATTATTGGCCTATTTGTAATTTGAAATGATCCGTGAGAAGTTTCATTGCCCCAGAGCTTGTTGCTAATGAGGCTTAAGTTGGTTTTCGTTTTCTCTTTTGGTGGTGGTGTATTGACATCAGGGCTCACACATGCTCGGAAATGTCCCCAGAGCTGTAGAACTATCTCTTGTTCAGACTCCCAGAAATAGAATCCCCAAGGCCAGTTCTGTCATTTCCATGGACATTTATATGGATGATATTTTGAAATTCTTTAATCTAGCAAGAACTCTCTCCTGATATAAGAGAGCTATACTAACATATGCCAGGCATATTATAGATTCTGATTTAGTTGGGAAATATGTGGTTAAAAAAACATGTGAGGGAAACTATTTTCAATGATGTGTAATTATCTTTAGGGACTGGCATTAAAATGTTACTTTTGGTTAATGTATTGATATACATATTAATGAGTTTCAGATAATAATCTACCCCAGGCATATGGCATATACTAATAAATTCCAGCCTCCTTGCCAAGCCCTTCTCAACCTCCAGGAATCTCCATTCTGTTTCCTGTTTGGCTATTCTTTAATTTCCACGTTTAAGAGAGAACATGTCTTTCTGAATTCAGCTTAATTTCATTTAACATAATGTTTTTTGGTCCCATCAATTTGCCTGCAAAAGGTTATATTCTGTTCTTTTTTTGTGGGCAGATAATATTTCATATATCTGACATATTATCTTTATCCACTAATCCATTAGAATCCTAAATGGATTCTGTATCCTTATATTGTGAATGATGCCACAATAACCATGGGCATTCGGTAGTCTGTTTTTGTGTTGATGCTGTATCCTTTGGATATGTTCCTGTGAGTGGGGTTTTGTACCATAACTGGATCTTTCTGAGGAAGTTTTATGCTGTTAAATATAATGGCTGTACTAATATATATTCCCATTAATAGTGATTGAAATTTCTATTGTTTCCATATTATTTCAGAAACTTTTGTAATCATCTTGCTCTAAATGAGGTGAGATAATATCTCACTGTAATTTCAATCTGTATTTCTTTAAAACTTGTATTTCTGTTTAAGATGCACTATTTATTGTATTTGTTCATCTTTATTTACTTTTTCCCCTTTTTATTTCTATTGCACTATGCATTTTTCTTAGCTCCCCTCCCTTTCCCCTCTATCCCTTTATTCTTTATTCTTTGTGGTAAACATCATTTTCTTTCTAGTCTGCAAATTGTTCCTTTTCTCCATTTATTATTTCTTTCTCTCTGAAGAAGCATTTTAGTTTACCATAATCACATCTGTGTATTTTCAGTTTCACTTCCTGTGGCTTTATATTTTTCTTTTGTTTTCTATGCCTCTGGACTCATATTTAAAATTCATTGGCTTTACTAACTAATTAATGTCTTAAGATATTTCTGTTTACTCTTGGTTAAATTTGTTTACAATAACTTAAATTTGTGACTATTATATATAGGATTGGCTTCACGGGTTGTTTGTTTGATTTCTCAGAAAGGTCATTGTTTAGGTTTGAATGTGACATTGGCTTTTGTGTACTGATTTTAGCTCGTCAAACTTTATAGGACTTATTTGTTAGTTCCAATAGCATTCATGTGAAGTCTGTATATTTTCCTAGATACAGAATCATATCTATAAATAAGTGTACTTGATTTTCTCTCTTACTGTTTATGCATTTTATATCTCATTTGATTGGCTGATTGCATTGACTAAAATTTCCAGTACTATAGTGAATAATTGAGGGTCTCTGTGTTCACCACAATCTACTGCCCAAAGAAGCTTCTTGAATGAAGGTTGAAGGATGAATTTATCTGTGGGTAAAATGATAAATAATCAACATGACCATTTAGTAGAATAATCATAGAAGCTTCTCTGGGGCCTGTGAGTTGTACATTTATGTATTTTTCACCCCCAAATGTAGCAAGTTTGAGTTTTATCTTACAAAGCTGGACAGATCAAATTAGAATGTGGTTGGTTATTCCTGAGATATTATTGTCATTATTGCACCAGTTGGCACACCTTGGTAGATCAGTTATCACCAGAACTTGCAGTGTTCACAGCTGACTATACTTGATGGTTCCTTTTCTCTTCTATTGGAATGTATAAACCCTTCCCATGCCATGGAAGTGAGCAGTATGGACGAAGCTTATTGGGTAGTATCGGTCTGATTTCTTCACATTTTAAGAATCAATTATTTGGTATCATAAGCAATAGGATCACACTATCATGTTTTGAGGGTAAGAATGAACAATTGAGATGGCATGTGATGTTTGAAGGTTTATTAAATTTATATATCAGTACTTGAAATACATCATTGGATTCTTTCCTGGCCACCAGATCTCTGCTGAGAGAAATACTGTCAGTTCAACTGACAGTCCCCTAAACATGACACATTAACTATAGTATTCTCACAATACACGTTTCATCTTTTTGATACTCGGATGTGATCTTTCCAAATGCTGGCTTTAAATTTATTTTCTATTTTATTACCATTGCTAAAGTTAGTAATAGCTAATAAACTGAAAATTATTTGAAAACTTAGAAAGTACCATCCAGTGAACTCTTGCATTATTGGGCAACACAGAGAGTTTACAAGCAGACTTTGGGGCATTTAAAGTTTTAATGAGAAATATTTGACATCTGTCATCTAAATGAACCATGAACTGAAAGTGATTCACAGTTTCAATGGTAGACCATACTGTATTCTTTACGTAGATGCACGCTTTCTGAAGATGCTGCTTTGAGACTATATACTTGTGTTAGAGCAAAACAGTTTAAAAAAAAGGAAGGTAGCATGTCCAGTTTGATCCAAGTGTTTGAGAATCTAAGCAATTCCCCACATAGACACCTCATTAGTAAACAACAACATAAAATGTCACATTTTTCAGTTTTTATGTATAAAGTTTTCCAAGTGGATATGTTATGATGTAAATATTTAGTAAGGTGGTTGGATCTCCTTAGTTAATAAATGACTCTGGTGTTTGTCTTCACAAAGCAAGGGTACAGCAACAGAAACTATAACGAACTGCTAATGATACCTGGACCTTTGGTATACTGCGTGATGTGGGTACATTACAGTGAGCCCAGTATCTCCTATTATATTCAACAGATGCTTTCTTCCTTGAAATACCTATACCCACAGTCCTGGTAATGAGTTTATATTAGCATAATTTTATTTCACTTAAAATTCCTAGAGTACAGAGCAGATCCTAAAAAGGGAAAATCAGAAGCCATAGACACTGAGACCTACATGGGGGAGGGGACGTGAGATGCCTCCATTCTGAGATGTTGTGAATTTTTCTCCCTCAGTTTCGAAGTTATAGGTCATTCTGAAATTATATTTTGCAGTCACTCTCCTTAGAAAGATTTTTCTACGTCTCTGGAGTCTTTAGTGTCTGAGGCGAAAGAAAAGAAAAGAGAGTTGACTGCTTGTCAGACGTCTGGAATAGTGAAGACATTGTCAATGAAGGTACATGGCACTGTTAGGCTGAACCCCAGCAATCAGCTAATAAGGGCAGTGACGGTGAGACTGCTCACCGGTTTGGATTTTTAGAAGTTACATTATCTGTGACCCCTTGCCATTAGATGCCTGGCATACACACATACACGTATTTCCTCCACATCCTGCATTTATTTTAGACAAGGAATCAAGACATGTCAGCACCAAACAGTTCTTATAGTTTGCAGAAAACATTCCAGGAAGGATCTGTGTGTATGTTGCAATGCCTTGGAATACAGAGGCATAGGAGATTTTTATTCCCACCAATGGAAATGTTCCCATATATGAGACATTTTCCGAAATGGCAGATCAGAGTGGAGCACCATGGGAAGGTAGAACACAAAGCCCAAATCAGTGAGTCCTGGCAAGAACAGATGGGTAGAAGAAAGTAGAGGACCCCAGGAGAGCACTGGAGAACAGAGAATTCCAGCTAGGAAGATTTTATAACTGTGCCTCAGGCCAACCCTGGAGCGACCAGGCAGTCTGTCACCAGAAACCTAGATCTGTGGCGTATTTAAGCAGAGATGAACCTTATAACTACACTTCATCTTTACTGCAGCATCTGTGGGCACATGATGCTAGTTTTCCCTGCACGTAACTTTGAGAACCTTCTAGCACTCACAATTGTGAAGAACTTCAATAATTTCTGTTAATGTTTTGAAAAACGTGTTACACAGATTGTTTTGTTTTTTAATCAAATTTGAAATTATGAGCAAGAAATAAAACCAAAGTGAAAAGGAGATTTGTGGTAATCCTTATAAAAATGGCTTGAGCTTTAAATGTGATATTTTGAATATGAAAGTATTTCAATTAATTTCAAATTTGGAAATAGTGATGTGTACAGTTAATAACTTCTAAAAATACTAAGACTTATAGTTAACAGATACATTTAGGTGCCATAAACAACTGGGAAG
Organism: Bramus lutescens; assembly: GCA_001685075.1. Taxonomy (NCBI): domain Eukaryota; kingdom Metazoa; phylum Chordata; class Mammalia; order Rodentia; family Cricetidae; genus Bramus; species Bramus lutescens. The sequence continues at coordinate 20,770 of LOEQ01007097.1, read as the reverse complement.
GAATTACTCTGATTAGGAAAAGAAAAAAAATACCTGAAGCGCAGGAATAGAGTTTTTTATTTTATTTTTAAGAAGATGGTTCCATGTCCTTATACTGTCAAGCTAAATTATCTTTTACCTGGCTCAGAAATTTAATTAACTATCCAGAACGCACTTAGAAAGCAAACATGGTAAATTTTTTACTGGAATTATTTTTCATTATTAAAAGAGACTTTCTGACATATGTTGATCATCTTCTACTCCTCGCCCACTTTCCCCAGATCTACCCCTTTTCTCTCCTGCTGGATAATTGTACCCTTTTGTTCCCCCGACAAGGCCAATTTGTACTGCCCAAATACTAGGGAATATATGGACTTTAACAGAAACATGGTTGTCTTATTAGGAACTACAATTTTAGAGAAAGCCTACTCTTCCCTTTCCCAGCAGGTAAGAATTGCAAATAGCTCCTTCACTAAGAATCCACCCTTTCTCTGACTCTCCTAAAGGATACTTTTTGTTGATTTTGCCTTTGCTAATTAAAGTCCAGCTATAAGAAGTTACATATTAACCAGTAGATGTATCTTTAATGAAACATATAAAATAAATAAAGCTTATTTGTTACTACTCAATATGAAAATCGATTTTGTGTTTCCTGTCAAATTAATTTTAGCATTCTTTTGATTAGATATATCATTTTCCCCATGATATTTTAAAATACTTCCATTATCTCAATTAAAGATTTGAATAAAAAATTAGATATATTGGTTAGCCTTTATTATTATAAGAACCATGCTTTCAGTTTTGAAAATAATATTGAGATAAGAATCAGACAGATAATCATTGTGTCATTCCTTAACCCACCTCTTGAAATCAACCAGATTGCTCCATTAACTGTTTAGAACTCCAGACAGGGTTATGTCATAATTTGCGTAAGGATGGAACACTCATGAAGAAACTGCCTATGTAATTCAGGTTATTTCTTGAGGTCCATATGTTCTGTGGTCAGAAACTATGCCTTATATCTGGAATGTGTTGTATCCCTAAAGCAGCAATCGTATCATCTCGGCAGCTAAGTGAAGCATATCTGGGAGAAGGAAGTAGCAGGCTATGAAAACGATAATTGCTGAGTGCCTTCCACGTGTGAATCAGCTGTTAATTCTGTTCTAGATGAGCTTTTACATGACCCTGTGTGGAAAGATTATCCTCATCTTAAAGACGAGAAATCAAAATTCAAAGAGACAAACTCCACACTCCCAAACCGCATCTTTCCTACCTGCTGCACTGGATGCAGGTCATTAGTATTTCCAAGCCAGGCGCTGTTAGATTAATAAGACCACTTACTGATTCACCAGAATTATCCCGTCTTTCCTTTTACAGACATCAAAAATTTTGTTCAAGAATTTTTAATGAGATTCCTAGGGTGGTGATTCTATTAACTTGGAATTTAGAATGCATCAAGTGAGACTGGAGGAAGTGCATGACAAGATACTCAGAGAACAATTTAAAAGAGAGAACGTCTCTGTAATGATGTATTTTAGAGCAGACATCAGACTTCTTATGTAAAATGCTAATGCTGGGTCTCGTGACAGGATTGGCAGGTACGATGGTCCTTCCTTCTTGCACCAGTGGGTGTGTGGATGGACACTCTTCAGAGAGTCACTCTTTACTGAGTGGATGACGAGGACCTCTAAGGACAGATGGAGAATGGGAAGAACGGGGAACTTGTTATACTTACAGTACAATGCTTGCTGTGGCTCATTCGTGGGTACCCTTTCGGGGTTCTCTCGATATAGATGAGACAGCTGATATTTCCATAATATCCATTTTTATGTCCTTACTCATTTTTGTAAATCTATATCAAGACCAATGTTGATGGCTTCCACCTGAAATTCCCATTCTTCCCTGCAATTAAGTGTGGACAGATAATTTTGTTTTGGACAATGGGCTATAAGCTGACCTTATAGGGAATTCCACTGTCTTTTCCTTGTCACATCTAACTTTTATTCCTCTTTGCATACAGTATCTTTTAAAATTTTTACTTACTTATTAATTAATTAATTCATTCATTTTAAATAGAGTTTAGCATTGTTGTGCAGACTGGCCATGAACATCCAGGATTCTCACTTTCAGAGTGCAGAGATTAAAAGTGTACATGAAAATATATCACCGAATTTATTATCTAGATGAAATAAAGACCAAGGGGCCAATTTTCAGTAGATGTTCTTTTAATTTATTTTTTCATTTTGGTGATTAAATTTTAATTGCAACATTTCTCCTTTCCTTTTTTTCCCCCTCCAAACCCTCCCACATATCTCTCCTTTCTCTCCTTCCAATTCATGGCCTTTGCCTCTTTTTTCATTAATTCTTATTGCATGTATATATGTATTTGTCTTTCTAAATATAACCTATTAAGTCCATATAATGTCATACAGTTTTAAATGAAGTCATTACAGCAAGGAAGCTTTATTTGGGACAAAGGCCATCTTAGTGAATGAAAGGGCAGGAGGGAAAGGCCTCACTAAGATTTCTAGACCAGTATTGACTCTTCTGTGAGAATAAATTCTTAGCATGCAAAATCTATAACAAACAATGTGGCCTCATTATTGCAGTGACTTTGTTGCAATCTAATTCATGACTTAGATTCCTCCATCTTTCTCATGCTTCACCCTGCAGATTTTATTAATTCTGTATGTTGTTGGAGTCATCCCAGTAAAGGATTAAAAAAAAAAAGAAACTAGAGCTGGAGAGATGGCTCAGCAGTTAAGAGCACTGTCTGTTCCTCCAGAGGACCTGGGTTCAATTCCCAGCACCCACAACTATCTGTAACTTCAATTCCAGGGGATCTGATTCCTACATACAAACCCACTTGCAGGCAAAGCACTAATGTATATAAAGTTAAAATAAGTAAATAAATAAAGCATTATTAATTATTGTTATCATTGTTATGTTTGTGTTAATACCCGATGCAGTTCACAGCAGAAGCACATGTGTGTGCATGCCTGTTTGTGTGTGTTTCTGTGTCTATGCATAGGTCAGATAACAGCTTTGTAGTATCAGTTCTCTCCCTTCCCACTTGTGTGGTTTTGGGGGATTAAACTCAGGTCACCAAGCTCGAGTAGTAAATGATAGCACTTGCAGAGGTCATCTTGGTGGCCTCAGTGTCTCTCCTTTCTGATAAATAGTCAAATGTGGTTTCTTTTGCTTGCTACCAGAAATCTGCTAAGATTTCTATCGCAGTATGACTTAGGCTACCTTTAGCGTCTCCCAAGAACTCTGCATCAACGGTTTGGTCTGCTTTCGTGTTGAGTATCTTCCATGTATCCCTGGCAGATACTAACTTCTGCCTCAAAGGGCCTGAAATGAACAAAGGATGAACTTAGTAAACACGTGGACAGCTGCTCCCATCACGCTTCCGCTCATTCAGCGAAAGCTGTGACAGGGATGGCATAAACCACTAAGGAGACCTTGGGTGAAAACATGGGCAAAGGTAAAAACAAAACGAAACAAAAAACTGTAACTAATCTGGTTGTTCCTCAGCAACCAGTTCTACGCTAAGACTCCCGTCCCGAGGTTGCACACTGTGCGGGAAACGCTGTTGATGTCCGAGGGATCTCCCTTTTACTGTTTATGTCTGAGGGATCTCCCTTTCACTGTTTATGTCTGAGGGATCTCCCTTTCACTGTTTATGTCTGAGGGATCTCCCTTTCACTGTT
>LOEQ01007097.1:0-10248 GCA_001685075.1 Bramus lutescens | reverse complement strand
CTTCTTGGCTAACTCTCACATCTTAATTAACCCATATCTAGCAATCTGTGTATCTCCACAGGGTCATGGCTTACTGGGAAGATTCTAACCCACGTCCATCTTGGGCTGGAGCTTCATGGCGGCTTCCTGACTCTGCTTTCTTTCTCCCACCATTCTGTTTTGTCTTCCCCACCTACCTATGTTCTGGCCTATCAGGCCAGGCAGTTTTCTTTATTAACCAATGAAAGTGACACATAGACAGATGACCCTCCTACATCACAGTCCAGAGTCAGTGAGCTCCCACTAGCTGAGGTCAGCTGTTTCTGTAGGTATCACCATCATGATCTTGACCCCTTTGCTCATATTATCACTTCTCCAACTCTTGGGCTGGTTGCTGGAAGCTCAGCCCAGTGCTTCTCTGTAGATTTCTGTATCTGCTTCCATCCATTGCTGGTTTAAGGTTCTATGATGACAATTAAAGTAATTGTCAATCTGATTGCAGGGGAAGGCCAAGTTAGGGGTCCTCTCCACTGGTACTTAGAGTCTTAGCTGGGGTCATCCTTGTGGATTCCTGGAGAGATGGCACAGCAGTTAAGAACACTGGCTGTTCTTCCAGGGGTCCTGTGTTCTTTTATCATTAACTTACACTGAAATATTGACTGAATACTAATCAATTTCCATTATAATATACATCCTTCTATAAAGACCTCATAGAACAGTTCTAAGTGTTGTGCATGGGACAACACTGTATGATTGAATTTCTTCACAAAATCATCTTTGTTTTCTTTTCTCTCATCTAAATTATATTTTCACAATTTTCAAAGTAAAAATATAATTGCATCATCCCCATATTGTCCATCAAACTTCTCCCATATCTCCCCCAGCTCTCTCTCAAATTTATAGTCTCTTTTTCTCTAATATTGTTACATGTACAAATATGCTTAAATTTGTAAACACAACCTTCTAAGTTCATTTAGTGTTTCCGTAGATATGTTATTTCAGGGCCAACTGCATGATATTAAATGTCAAATTAAGAAGTACCTCATTGGGAAGATTAATTCTCCCTCTTACAGAAGTCCTCAGTTGCCCAGTTCTTTGTCTAGGGGTGGGGTCCTGTGGTATCCCACCCTTCCACCTTAGTTTATCAGTTGGTGCTGCATTGTTCAGGCCTTTTAAAGCAGCCATATTGTTGAAGTATGATGAGCGTAGTTTTCCTTTCATTTCTAAAAGATACAATCTCACAGCCTGCTTCCTGGTCCTCTGGCATTTACAGCCTTTCAGTTCCACTTCTAAGATGTTCCCTCAGTCTTAGGTGTGGGAAGCTGTGTTGTATATGCATCAACTTGGCATGGATGCCTCAAGATCAGTTGTTCTCTGTATTTTTACCAGCTGTGGATTTCTGTAGTGGGCTCTCTCTTCTACCGAGAGAGACTATTTTGATGAAGAGTGGAAGCTATACTTACCTGTGGGTATAAGAGTAAGCATTTAGAATGTGGTTATGAATTATTATACTGGTTTAACTAAGTGGCAGTAGTAGGCTCTCCTAGAAGGTCCATTGTACCACTGTCATGGGTAGTTGGCTAGGCTTCCATTGCCAGGCACAATTTCCTTACTTTTGAAGCATACCTTCCTTTTGGTTCTTAAGTCTAGGTAGACAGCTGTTGTTCACCACCAAGATCATAGTACCAGTATGTTTGATAGTAGTTGGGTAGAAATGCCCTGCTTTTGTCTGATATCTGGTTGGGAGGACTCATTCAGTTGGTGTCTATGCTCTCTCTGATTCAGAAGTGCTTATATCTTCTTAGTTCCCAGATTCTACTCATTGAACTAACACTTCCCATTTTCTTAGGGCATCTCTAATGCTTTCACATTATTTAATTGATATCAGCTTTGCCCTGACGTCTTTACCAGATGTGCCATATGTGTGCCCATATAAGCTCTCCTGGTTTTCTTCAGCAGAATATTTGTTTTTGCTGAGATTAGGCAGTGGTATCAAAGGAGCTGGTATATACTGACAGTTCTCAGAATGAGAGTGTGGTAGGCAGAATTTAAAACGTGTCCTTTTATCAATGTGCAGCAAAACATTCATTGAAGGCGTTTTCTAGATAGGATTATGGATGGTAATTAAAATTGTATTTTGAAATAGGGTTACCTTTGGTTATATATGCTAGTCCACTACAACCAGCAAGAGAGAAGACAGGAGAAGCTAAGGGGCAGATAGAGGAGGAAAGATGGAGCATTTGACAGAGGCTTAGCATCCAAGATGGAACTGGCTCACTGTCATTGGTTTTGAAGATGAAGGGAGGGGAATCTATGAGAGATGGAAAGTGATAGGAATTTAGAAGCTCAGAAAAACCTCTGACCATCAAGGAAATGGGAGTCTTCACCTTCACTCCAGAAACTGAATTCTATCAGCAATCTATCATGGAATCAGCTTCTCCCAGAGTCTTTTGAAAGAACCCAGTGTTACGATATTCAGACAGAGTTGGAGCTTAAGCATCAGATAACTGGACCCCAGATCTGTAAAAGTGTAGAGCAGCACATCTGTGTTGCTTTCAGCTTCATAGTATAGATATTTGTACAAAATAGGTAGAAAATGAATCCAGAGACAAGACAGTAGATCAAACAGGGCCCAGATAGCAAGTTCAGTACCTTGTGAATGTCTACAGCCAGCATGCTCCCACAAATCTGAGATGAACAGTTACTGCCACAGAAACTCCAAAGTCTAATTAAGTTAAGTCAAATCCATTCTTTACCATCTACTAGCTGCATCACTCTATGCAATGTAGTTAACCTCCCTGCTTCAGAATATTAATATGCAAAATGAGGATAATAACAGCATTTGGATCATAAGGTTCCTTCATATGTTAAATTACCTATGCAGAAATATGAGCATACCTATAATGAGGCTTAAAATGTATTAAATAAAGTATGCATTAGCTATTTTAATACTGTTATAGAGAAAATTCTCATAGGCTTTGTTTATACCATGACTTCTGGTAAACCAAGCATCTGATGTCTTTTCATTGTTGTGTCATCGCCAGCATCTAGTATACATAATTACTTTCCAGAAATTTCTTTTTTTGTAATGAAATGAATGGATAAGTAAATAAATGAATTCCAACTGTATAGACAGGCAAACTCACTATAGGCTCCTAAGGTATTGAAGAAGGAATTTGCCTGAATGAATTTTCCTGAAGCTACGTTTTTATGTGTGAAAAACAATGTGATAGAAACATCTTAATTAGTTTTCTCTTCTCTGATAACTATGCTCGATATTAAACAAATGGACATCAAGTTAAGTTGGTAAAGTAAGTTTCCTAATTTGATGACCACTGCCTTGTTCAGAGAGCCAGTACAGAGCTTTTGGGTGGCACATGAGGAATCTTGAAAATATTTTTTTCCAGGATAGACACAGAGCTGAATGTAAAGTGTTGAGAGGCCTGGGCAAGCTGCTTTCTGGACTAATAATAGGTAACAGTGACACAGGACTAGTTCCTGTCAGTTAAAGAGAATTTCAAATATCCCCTCCTGACATGAAGGCAAAATCAGTATTGCCATGTCATCAGTAAGATGGCAGGTGACATGGTCCCTCTGCCCTTAAGAATGTTGAACAAAGGTGTGCAGGAGCCATTGCTCCGGCCATGGCTTTATAGGAAGGTGCAGCCTGAGCTGTGGAGAAGGAAAAGGCACTGTTATGGTAGGTGGGCTCATTGTGTGACTACAGCACATTTGATACTTCCAGTATTTGTGAAGAGCAGAGCTCTGTGAACCCTATCTTTTGAAAACTAGGTCTAGAAAAGGAGAGATCATAATGAAGAGGGGTGATAAATAAAGTGCATAACAAAGCCAATAAAACTCAAGAACCCAGCAATAGTTACACCAGAATGAATAGCAAATCAATAACAGAACAAGAGAATTTGATCACTGCTAATGAGATTAAATTCATACAGCAATCCAAATGACAACTGTTTAGGCTGATCAGGAAGACACATACAAAATGATAGTTTTTTTAAAGGCATGAAATTAGGTACCAAATTCGGGTATATGTATAAGTAGAGAATGAGTTGTGAAGACCAATCAATATAAATCTTGGATAATCTATAGTTATTTAAAGAGAATTAATACTGTATGAATGCCTACCTTCATAGAGATGGTGGAATAGAGAATTGGAATGTATTTAGAAATAATCTGTCCACAGTGTAAACAGGAGGCTGTGAAAATTTATCTAGAGAGACACAAGGAATGGAAGTGACAGACTAAGCAACTTCGAGTCACACCTTCCTGTGGCTTAGAAGAATAGTGGACTCAGTGTGAGAGAAGCAGAATTTGACAGTGAGCCTCAGCTCTTGGGTGGCTAACGTCCAACTTCACACTTGAACTCTCTGCATTAATCATTTCTCCCATTCTCGCCTAACTGTAATTTGATGGCCCCTTTCTCACATGCAGCTAATTAGCTCACTTCATTTCACTGAGAACATACACTCCATTAGCAGAGGCTTCACATACACGCCGCGAATTCTCTCACCATATCTGGACCAGGACCCATGGCTTCTGCTTCTACATTCTTTCGCGGAAAGCACATACTTCAGTCGGCGTTCACTTCCGCTCTTGAATGCCAGCTCCCATCTTTCTTCATCTCGCTCTTGCGGTGGCCATCTGCCTCTCTGAAGATTTCCTCTGCTGCACAATTCTATCTGAATTCAACAAGCGATGTCCCCACTCTTCCTAAAAATGCCAGCACTCCAAATCAAATTAAACAGACAACACACTTAAGAAGCAACTAAAATATATAAAGCCTCAGGTACAACATCTGCCTTAGGACCTTGGTGCTTGATGATTCTTCTGCCTAGAACTCTTTCCTCAGATATCAGCATAGGTTTCCCTTCAGCTTCTGTGAGCCTCTATGAAGACTTATGGTTTAGGATTTCTTAATTACAAATATGAAAAACTATGTTACTCAGCTTTCTCCCCTTGTAGATGTGTTTCTTAACATGATGCTCCTTAAAATTTAATTGCCTTTTTATTTGCTTATGCTTATCTTTCTATATAAGCATCTAAGCTTTGTTAAAACAGAGTGTTAGTATGTTCTGTTCGCTGGTACAACTTCACAGTCTAGACAGTGACAATTAATTTAAGCTAACAGGAAACATTTGCTAATACATACACATATGCATGGACATACAGTCAAACTGCATAATTCTCAAAATAAGAGATGATCTTGAACTCTAATTTGTACTTTATCTAACAAAGAATTATAAACCAGAATCAGATTTCTCATGAATTATTAGACATATGAAGACAATATATGAGCGCAGTGTCATCAAGATACTGGCAAAATATTAACCTAGAAAGAAATTTGTATGCAGTCATGCACAAATGTAATGGCATAATTTTAAAGGGGCATATTGGTTAGTACTTACATGGGAACATATATTGACATCCCTTTGAATGGTATCCATTAAAAAATGTCACCCACATCTTTAAGCTGTCTCAAGGCTTTTGGGTAACTGAAATTATCAATAAGATGAATATAGTCAAGCAGTAGGAGTTTCCATTTAAAAGCCTCTAAGGAAATGTCAACAAATCTCATTTGTTTCCCTTCCCATCGTACTGAAAGTCTGTGATGTATGAAGGTTAGCTCTTTGTTTATAAGGGGTCACCATGAACAACTGCTGCGGGAGCAATTCTAACAGAATTGATTAATCTTAAGTCTGTAAAAGAAACCATCATTTTCAGCATGTATGTTTTTTGATTCATTCTAAATTAAGCTTAGGATTTTTAACCAAAATTATTTAAATATACAAGTTGAAAAATGACTTCTTATTAAAGCACTAATTGGTGATAAATATGACCAATATGTTTTATATACTTGTTTGAAGCTATTATAGTGAAATCGTTTAATTTACATAATTAACGCACACTAATATATAAGAATGAAATCTGCTTATTATCTCCTATTCAAAATTCCTACAGCTTCTTTTTAAATACTGATCAGAGTTGTCTAATTCATGTTTTTCTTTAAACTTTGGAAATTGGAGAGAAGAGCTTCTGTTTTATAGGAATATTAGCCAGTTCATTTCAGACTTTGCTAGTCTTTTGAAATGCTAAATGTCCATCACTTTTCTTTTCCAAACAAAAATGAGAAACACCCTGCTTCACTAGATAAGAGCCCCACTTCTCAGACTGAAGATTAGATGAAGGTCATCTTACAGAACATTTGCAAAAACTTTTTTCTTTAATAGTTTTCCATAAGTTGCTTTCTCTCCATTGCTGTTTCTCACATATCTTTGACTGAAATCTATGACTGAAACACAGAAGATGCTTTGGACTGTAACAATTTATAGTAACAGTTCTGGGAGTCTTTGTGACTGGTAGTCCAGGTGTAGTGATTGGGGAGCGGCCTGCTTTCGTTCCACCTGGCTCCCACACGGCTAGCTTATACCCGGAAATAACACACAAATTGTATNAGGGCTGGCCTATCAAAAGGGCCAAGGCAGTTTCTTTATTAACCAATGAAAGTAACACTTAGACAGATGACCCTCCTACATGATCCAGGTTAATCACAGGCACAGCAGTGGGACTGAGATGGCTTTGAAGCTGTTGCATTGTGATGTGGGTATCTCAAGGCATGAGACCTGGGGCAGGGGTTTTGTTTCCTACATTGTTGGCATTTGTGATGTGGTTGCTAATCAAGGAAACTTACTTTAAAGTAGCATTATGATTTAATTTAGCATAATGTTAACCAATTAATAAAATCTTCAATAAGTATGAGTGACTATTACATGCCTAGAAGTTTATAAATTCTTTTAAAGGAGCAACTATAAGTCTCTAGTTGTTGTTAGGGTTTCTATTGCAGTGAAGAGAACCTATGACCACAGAAACTCTTATAAAGGAAAACACTCAACTGGAGTTACAGTTTCAGAAATTTAATTCATTATCCTCCTGGTGTGACATGATAGTGTGTGCACAGACAATTCTGGAGAAGGACCTGAGAGTCTAAATCTTGATTGGCAGGCAGTAGGAGAGTGTGTGCTACACTGGGCATAGTTTGAATATATGAGCACACTCAAAGCTCATCCCTACAGTAGCATATTTTCTCCAGCAAGACTATACCTCCTAATAGTGTCACTCTTTATGGGTCAAAGATTAAAATACACGAGACTTTGGGGGGTGGGCCTTTCCTAGTCAAGCCACTGTATCTCTTCTTTAGGCCTCTATCTCGCATTCTCTATCTGTAGAATGACATGAGAGTAACTGTGTATCATACAAATTATCATTGAGGCCGGAGAATCTGGAATGAGAAAGCCAAGCAATTGAGCTATCATCTAGCTAAACTTGACCTATTGCAGTCTCAACTTCCTCATCTGAAAACCAAACATGTTAACCCAGGAAAATTTTCCAAAAATTATTATTCTTATGGTGTTTATGGTAATCGTCTAATGCACAAAAATGGTCTGAAATTAAAATGCCAGTTACTTTGCTGCTACTGTAGCATCTGCTGTGACTGCTTAAATTCCCCTTAATCTAAAAGCTACCTGTCTTCACTCATCCTAGGAGGAAAGAAACAATATAGCCAGTGGGAATCTATTTGTACATGTTAGTAGTCCTATCTAAAGTGCACAGACAAGTTGAAGAAGACTACAGAAAAAATAATGCCCTATTTCATGGGGTTTTGCCTCATTCTGTTGCGTTATGCAATATGCAATGTAGGCAGCATATCTTTTAAAAAATTCTATAACAATGACAAAAGCAAGTGTGCAGACACTAACAGCAGAAAAATTGCTGAACTTGGTGGTTTTCTATTTTTTGAAAAACTACCACTGACCCCTAACATTCTCTGTTATGCCATATACCATGTGGAAGCATGTATACACTCTTTGTGTGATTTCTATTGCTCAGTATAGTATGCTTCAGCAAGGGTGGGTTAGTTTAGATGTTTTTTTCCCTGGTGAAGGTGTGCTTTTCCAGAATCCAATTACTGGATAAAAATGTGGTCTCTGTAGGTCTAGGTCTCATTTACAATTTTCAGAGTTGCAATTGCCAAATAAGAACTTAAAAAGGAGTCTTGGCAAGTTGTTTTCTTCAGTTAAAGCTTTGTTTACCGTGACACCATCTCCCTGTGTTCTAAAGTGTGTGGTGAGATGAGCAGTCTCTTTCTTTGTAGTCAGTACTCCAGTAATGGCAGAAATCAGATGCAAGCCAATAAAGATAAAAGACCAGATGCTACAGAAACTCGTATTTAGGCTGAATCAGAGAAAGGAACTGGCTGTTCCAGTTCTTCAGATTCAGGCTATATCTTTTCTGCCTCAGAGTTAAAAAAAAAAGATGCACAAACTTGTTCACACCAGCCTACTTCATCATGCTACTTTATTGTTCTAGAAATGGCTACAACTATAGCATGAGCTGTAGGTCAAGGCCATGAATAGAAACTAGGAACCAGGGCTCCTGATCCAAGACAGCAAGAGCTATGCTTCATTCTGTTCTATCTATGCCTGACACTTTTATTCTGTGTCAGAAACAGCATCAGAATCAATGCACAGATATTTTGGCTCAGTGAAAGAATTGGAATGCATTCTGCTGTGTGGTATAATTTTGTGTCTAGAATTTCAATGGAGAGATTGGTTATTTGTGCTAAAGTATACCTAGGGCTTCATATGAAGGTCCTACCATAGGTTCTGGTGCTGAGGCCAAGTTCTAAAGTTTATGAAACATTGGTATTGTGGATCATCACACAAGTCAGGCAGGATTGGCAGTCATGGAAACAGATCCTAAAAAAGATTGATGTAGTATCTGGGTAGGAATCCTAGAGCAAAATTTTATGCAAAAATATAAAATACTTCATAACATTAGATAATATTTTACGGTAGGTACTCTGTTGGCATTGGGCTCTTCTCATAAAAATTAGCACTTGACACTAGGTCAAGTCATGAGGCATCGTGGGACATTTCCTCATTTTGTAGTGTTCTAATCACTTCAAGGAGAAGAACAATTAATTTTAGGAATTTAACTTATGTCCTTCCTGAGCAACTATACAGAAGTGAACCTAGATGATTGTTAAACACTGTAGAGGGTTTATTTGTTTTTAAACAGCACACTTTATTTTAATTACATCCCACATTGAATTTTTCAAAACAGATGTGTGAAACTTGTACATTAGTTTCAAGTGACACCTAATTAATTAAACTTTTGCAAGCTGATTCAAAATAGAACTTTACGCAAAGTATTAGCAATACAAGTTGAATTTCCCTTCAGTCTTCTGACTAAAACTTAAGTGATTCCAAGGCACTGTATATTGAGAACAACTTTGGGTAATCTTCAAGTAAATTGGGAAATCTTTTGTATTGAAAGGGCTTTCTAAACCACTCTCTTAAAAATGTGGCAATAAAATTATTTTCCTTTAGAAATAATTGATGTCTAATCTATCTGTCTCTGGGATGATATTATCCACCCGAGGCTAAAAATGTTGATCCTTTAAACGTTTGCTTTTGATCTAGCCATGCAGAGGGAGTCAATAGCTTCGCAGAAAGGTTGAGAAGTGAAACCATTTAAGCCCCATTTCCCTTTCTTTATGACTGGCACCGTGAGGTCATTCTTAAACATCTTAGAAAGAAAACTCCAAAGCACCAAGTGTAATTTAACAAGTAGCTTCTAGTGCAGCATCAGTGTCTGCCTCCAAGCTGAGATTCTCTCTAGTCAGTTCCTTCCAGACATAACAGGACTGATGTACATATAAACTCACAGAAACTAGAGTAGCATGCTCAGGGCCAGCACAGGTCTAAGCCAGATGGGATCCCAGGGCTGAGAAGGGAAGTGGAGATGAACCCCCACCCCTAACCTAAAAGTTATCTCCAGCTGACAACCCCTTGCAAGGGAAAAATTAGTTTTGTTCACTGGAGTCGCCCCATGTCCAGAAGTAGATGGCTAACGTAAGACTAACTCAGTGATATTTTTGGAAATGTTTTCCCTCATACCGCTTTGCTTGGACATTTTTTAATCCTTACTTGTTTTTTGCTTATATTATGGTTTATGATTTTGTGTTTCTATAGGTTTTATTTGCGTGTGTGTGTGAAACATGCATATGTGTTTCTCATGAGGTTTTGATTTTTGTTTTATCTTGGTTTACCTGTTTGTGTTGTCTTATTCTTTTTTCCTACTTTCTGTTTGTTTTCTAAAGAAAGAGAAAGAAAGCTTGGAATTGAATGGGTGTGGAGGTGGGGAGGATCTGGGAAGAGAGAAGGGAAGGAAACCATGCTCAGAATCTAATAT